>MJUU01013582.1:226989-242126 GCA_002080025.1 Modiolus philippinarum | reverse complement strand
TCACAATTGGAAAGTCAAAATCATCACGTTTGTCATATAATCTAGATTCCAGACGTCCATGTTCGTCAATGTATAACAAAAGGTCAAGGTATGAAGCAAAATCGGGTGTAACGGTAGTCTCTTTAATTTCAAGTTCATTGGGGTAGATACGATGTAAATATTCTTTAAATCTTGGGTTATTAAGAGAAAGTAAGAAAGGATACCAGTGTCTTTTGCCCGCTCAATAACTTATTTTACACAAATAATCACTACGGCGTGCTTGACCAATTAAATTCATCGTCGCAAAATGGAAAGTCAAAAGAGTGACCTAAGAAAAGGACTGTCTGGATACAGATAACCTTCATCACCACAGACCCAATGTGAAACTGCAAAGTGAAGATACCCAAGACCAAGATCGGGGTAAAGCTTTACGGTCTTTATAGTAGCGGATGCTTCTTCACATATATGATGTTTTTAGACGGCTAGAAAACGGGTAATTTTTTGATTTTGACATTTTGGTTATATGTAAGAATAATGATTTTGATTTAGATGTTTTCGGTATATGTCAAAATAATGTTACAATATAAACTCAAATAAGAAAACACTGCCATTGGCGGATCCAGAGAGGGTGTTCCGGGGGTTGGAACCCCCCCCCCTTTTTCTGGACAATCATGAATTTTTAACAAATATCCTGATATTTTATCTAGAAAATACCCCTTAAACTTTTCGCGCCTCGATCCGCTCGGCGAATTCTCCTTTCATTCCCAATTGGACCCCCCACTTTGCAAGTGCCTGGATCCGCGCCTGACTGCATAACTTTTGCAATTACTAAATCAAATAAGCGACAGTAAAAATAGTAGTGTATAGCACCTTCTCTTGGATGACCATATGATAAGCAACCGTTGTAAATTCGTTTTAAGCAAAATAAGAACGGTACATTTTGAAATGTAAAAAAGGACAACATATACAAAGTAAAAAATAGTAAATGGTTGGCTAAAAATCAGAGGAAAGTGACAGAAAGTATGGCTCAAATTATCAGCCTAATGGCCTCCAACTATGAGGCAACCACACAAATTTTGTTATTCTTCAGTGGTTCAAGTTCTTCTTGTTCTGGCAAGAGCATCATTTTGTTTTTCCGTCCGACGCCTCATAGTTAAAGCCAAAAGGTCGAAAATATGAGCCTTTTTTCTGTTCCTTTCTTGTGATTTTTAGCCTTTTTCTTTTTATATCCCCGCATTGAAAAAGCGGCGGGTATATAGTGATGGCCGTGTCCGTCCGTCCGTCTGTCCGTCCGTTCGTCCGTCAATCTGTCCGTCCGTCGCACATTTTTGGTCACAGTTTCTCAGCTTGTATACGTTGCAATGATGTCATATTTGGTCAGAAGCTCGCTTATGATGAGTTGTAACGTGTAAGCTATTTTCAGGTCTGTCGTGATGCTACTTCCTGTTTGCCGATATGTTGAAGTTTTACTATAACACACTATGGATGAAAAATTTTCGTCACAGTTTTCTAAGCTTTTATACGTTGGAATACTTTCATATTTGTTCAGAAGCTTTGTTATGATGAGTTGTAACGTGTAAGCTATTTTCAGGTCTGTCGTGTTGCTACTTCCTGTTTGCCGATATGTTGAAGTTTTACTATAACACACTATGGATGAAAAATTTTCGTCAGTTTTCTCACCTTGTATATGTTGGAAGTATTTCATATTTGGTCAGAAGCTTGATTATGATGAGTTGTAACGTGTGAGGTATTTTCGGGTCTGTTGTGTTGCTACTTCCTGTTTGCCGATATGTTGAAGTTTTACTATAACACACTATGGATGAGAAATGTTCGTCGCAGTTTACTTGAATAGACCATATCCGAGCTGTGGTATCAGGATTTACAGGACCATTTTTCAACATGTCACAGTATGGAAAACGTCACGCCACAAAGCCTACAACGTCATTAAACTGGTCACATTTGGCGGACATGTCTGTGACGTAGGGCGGACAAACAACAACTGGTAAATCTAAATACTAGAACTCGGATATGGCCTATTGCATGGGTGGGAATGATTTCAAATTTGGTCTGGAGCTTTATAATAATGAGTTGTAACCTGTAAGCTATTTTGAAGTTTGCCGCATTACCTCTTCATGTTTGCTTATATATTGAAGTTTTACTATAACTCTTTATGGATGAGAATTTTTCGTTACAGTTTATTTGGCTTCTATAGGTAGAAATGATTTCAAATTTGGACTGGAGCTTTATAAAAATGAGTTTTAATGTGTAAGCCATTTACAGGTCTGTTGTGCATGCACTTACTGTTTGCTGATTCTTTGATGTTTAACTATAACTAAACTAATGATGTATTACAACTTCATGTTTTCTTGGCTTGTATGAGTGGGGCAATTTCAAATTTTGTTTGGACAACTGTTTAAAGAATCGTATTACACTTTGGAAGCGGGGTATTCATTTGTGGCCCAGCGGACCACAGTACTGCTAGTTTTATTATTATTTTTTTTATATTTTGTGCTTATTATTTTTTTTAATTTTGGCTTATTTTAACGATTCTTATTTTGTTTATTGCATCTCAATTTTGGTCCTTGCACAACACATATTTTCATAAATTCGCTTTATTCGGTGTTCGTCCGGTTTGTTTCTGCTGTAAGTTCGGAACTCGAACGGTTCATCCGTTATCTCTTCGGTAATAGTCCGTTTCTACCATACATCAACGGATGCAAGACGGACAAGTCACGAATGAATAACGTCTATGCAACGCATGAGAACCGAACAAAACGTACACCTACCGTACATTCACCGGACATTTTGTGCAGTATATGTCCGTTCCAAGTTTTGAACATGTTCAAAATTTTTCGCCGTACGAAACGGACATCACCGTTCTTGTACCGCATTCACCGGATAAAGAAAGGACGACAAACGTTTATGAACGGAGAAGACCGGATATAATTTATTTTCATAAGTTCGGCGTTCGTTTGGGTTATACGGTGTAATGCAAGAGGGGCTTAACTATTTAATTATTTCTTTCCATGTTTAAGTACTCTGGTCTTACAATAAGAATTTATTTGTACCCATTCTTTGTAATGTAGATCTTATTGTTGGCCACGATATATTTTCAAATTGTTTTCTTTTCAATGAGAGATCAATGAGTTTTGCTTTCATACAAAACGGTTCAGGAAATGAATATCGACATAATGTTATGTATAGGAGTATGCCATCTGCCTTTCATAAAAATAGAACTACAACATGTACAATGTTACGGTAAATTTAACTATTAAGAAACCTAATAGACTTTTTTGTTACATTTTGTTTGCTAGAAAGGATTTTTCTCAATGCATATATTGCGAAACCATTTTGATGTTTTAATTTTTAATGGAATTTATCACATTTCTTCTATTGAATGGAAATGGAACACATTGGATCACAAACCAATTCTTTTGTCATCTATTTTTTTTGTTCGTTGTTTCAAATTGTGTTCTTCTAAGTCTTGTTGTAAACGTCTTTAAGTAAAAATCGACAGACTCGTGAATAAAGAATGAGCCATGAAACATGATTCCTCTTGTACAAATATGCGTTGCTCTTTATTTTACAAAATTTTACAGATATATCTGAAGCTTTGTGGTGGTATATTGCTGTAGAATAATCGACGTTCTTTATCATCATCAAAATCTGGTATGGTCAAGGCATAATATTCAGCAATGTTTTCATTCCAGAACTCTGAGGTTACTGTTCCCTGTAATACAAATGTATTTATATAAAAAAGTTGAAATGTATACAAATATTTTTGTGGCACATTTTCATGAACCTAAGATGTAATTAGTTTTTCATTAATGTTTAGCTGTGATACATTCTTGCATACGTGCTACAGAAAACTAGTGTAATGAAATAAATTAAGGAGGTTCGCTTTCTCAATTTGAATGTCGATAGGATTTCAGATAAATGTGATTTTTTTGTAAGAAAAAATTGAAAAAGAAGTAATTTTAGCGAAAAAGATGCAGTTTGATGAACACATTTCTGAGGTATCAGTAAAAAATAGTGGAAAACTGAATTTCTCTGAATTTTTCATAGGTCTAACATCAGCATGATTTGCCATAAATGAATGTGAAAACGAATATTCACAGAAAGCTCAGAAATATGTATTATATAAAAATATGGAAAAAAATTAAGATGTCCATGGGCAAAGAATTATAAGGCTTGGAAATGGAAAAAACCGGAGGAGTGTTAATGCCCAAAGCACTAAAACATAATGTTCAAACATTCTTTTATTGAACTCTTTATTTTAAAGTCACAATTATTCTGTATACAAAATGGAATATATTTCTACATCAGAACTGATAAATTGTAAATTAGTTGGATGGATTTGCCTTTGGTGATTTTTGTCTTTTTATTCCCTTAAACGTGACCAAATATTTTATCACTGGACAAGTTATGGTTTATTATACAATGTACAATGTGTGCGATTCCCTCCTATCAATAATGGTATTAAAGCATTTGTTTTTGTTCAAAAGTAATACGTTAATCAAAGGAATGAAATACCGTAGTGACTGTGAATTTAATTTCTGCATATGACCTTTCGACAACTTATGTCTCTTCAGTGCATATCAAATAAAATCTTAATTCCTACCTAACTTTGTGTAAACGCTGAAAGAGAAAGAAAACGAAATATAAATGGTTCTTATATTGTACATGTATTGTAATAGTATGATAAACAATGAAAGGATATGGAGTAAATACACATGAGAATAAGTCTTTACTAATACATGGTAAAGCAATCAAAGGAACAATTCTTTAGTTGTTGTTTTTCATCCTTAAGTCAACATGAGGCCTCCAACAATGAGCTCTGCTCATATCTCATAATACGTTCAAGACGACCCCCTAGCACAGGTTTTAGCGGACTTCTTTGCTAAATGTCGAACGACGCTTTACCCATGTCTTTTCTGGACATTGATGTGGGATCTTCAACAACTATAAATTAAACTGGCAAAGTGCTCTTACAGCCATTGTCATTCGTTGCCTAACAAAAACACTAGCGGACAATTACAACATATAGACAAACACAGGGCACTTATCAAGTCGATTGTAAAGAAAACGTGTAATTAGAGAATAGTGAGATGTGGGCACTTTAAACAACTGGTCCAAATAACATTTAGAAATTACAAAAATAAATGCCAAAAATTTGAAAGTATAATAGTATGAACAAATAAAGGGATATAGAGTAAATGAATATGGCACATAATCCCTATAAATAAATGCTAAGATTAAGCAATTTAATCATCGCTCTCATTGTTGTTCTTATACATAAAGTCACTATGAGGCCTTCAAGAAAGAGCAAACACTCTTACCTCATAGGAAGTTCAAGACGGCCCTTAGCACCGGTTTAAGCGGAGTTCACTTGCTAAATGTTGAACAACGCCACATCCATCCTGTTTTACATAATTATTGTCATGGAAGCGGGGTTGTCAACAAGAATAACATATCGGGCAAAACAGTCTCACAAACACTGTCATCCGTTCCCTGACAAAGGGACCAATAGACAACGCAACATATTAACGATCACAGGGCACTCATCGAGTTGTTTGTAAGAAAACTTGGAATGAAAATTTGGAGATGTGGGCAATATGTATACAGATGGCCGGAAAAATAGTTAATTTTCTACAAAACAGAAAGCCAAATATTGATTTTTGATACTGCATTCATATGAGAAATTCTCTCACGAACAAGTACGCCATAACTGAAATAAAAAGAGAGCATATCTCATTTGCATGATGTATTGATTTATTATGCATATTTAACTTCATTAGAACCATAATAAGAAATAAGTCATATACTTTTAAGATGAAATGGATTACACAAATTGTCCCGTGGTTACGCTGACTACTTCAGAAAATGCTTTACGAGATGGTTCATGAATTAGAAAGGGATCAGAACCATCACTTGAAGTCAAATTACCAAGCCGAAGCGGAGGGGTTAGGGCTATTATTTATATATGGTATGAATATAAACAGACCTTAATCAGTGCTTTCTTTATTCTAACAACTTGTCTCAACCTGCCGATAACTTGATTTATCGGTAATTTGTATAAATTTCCTTTGATCTACAGAGACTGATATTCTCAGTATCACCGAACTGGACACTATCACGAAAATATCGGGTCACTGTGAAGGAGTCACGTGCGGGTTGCTAAGCTGACGTCATGTTTTGTACTCTTTGATTTGTTCATACGCGTAAGACGTTGAATGAAGAATGCATTTGAATTATTGCAATAAACAATAGATTAACTGTGCTTAAATAGAAATTTCAGCTTATTACAATTTCTTTTAGTGTTTTGTTTAACATTTTGTAAATTACCGATAAAAGAAATATAGGAAATTTGTTTTTGATCTACGGACTTTATCACGGCGTAACGCATCAAGCTCGCCCTAACGGGCTCACTTGATACTGGCCGTGATAAAGTCCGTATCAAAAACAAAATGTCCTATATTCCATATAAACTATTATGGTACTAGCAATGGCAGCTATTATTGCAGCAATCGAAGTGTAAATTAGTCCTAAAATAACAACAAGAACCATTAAATGTAATAAACAATGGTTGCAGAGTTTGATATAAGTTCTATACAATTTATCCTTTGTCATTACATCTTTCAAAAAGGATCAAGCCAAAAATTGTATTAAAACAAATAAATAACAAACAGCTCTTATTATCCAAATGAAAAGCGAAGTTCATCTGAAAAGGTACAAATATACCGAAGTTACAATTTGAACAGTAGACTTATTTATCTCTAATTTACGCAATTTTCAATTGTTTCCGAGCGACGATAATTCTACTATCACTGCACTGCGCTGATATGAACATATTATCGTCAATCTCTACGGGACGTTAGCAACAGCGTATTAACATGACGTCGCGTGACGTTTCGTGACAAAAACTAACTGCAAGAAAGAAAGCGCTACATTCAACCAAAAATAATATGGTCAACTAAAAAAAATATTTCATAGGAAAAGGAAACGTATATCCGTTATTTTTCAATAACAGAATTAGCGATAAAAACACAATTAGTAATTTGTTTTGCTCGGATGGATTTCTCAGCTCGCATTGCATCTCTTGCTGTCGCACTCGATGCAATACAAGCAGAGAATTCCATTCTCGCAACCCAAATAACTAATAGTATATATTTATGCTTCCAAGTTAATCTCATTTGTTTGTTTTCAAATATGCTATCCCTCATATCATAGGAAAATTATTTCTTTGTAATACTTTTACTGTTTTTCCGTCTTCACAAGACTTGACAAGGCTGGAAGAACATTTATATGAACGTTTTTCAAAAGTGGCCATTTTTATACATTACGTAATTTTGTCACAAATATATGGGAATGTTGAAATTCTGATATCTGTCATTTACTAGTTTCAAGTAAAATAGTGTTTGGGTTATTCCAATACCTCTTTGGATCTATTTTGAAGGTCCTGTACACGAATTGAAATGTTTATTATTAAAAATTAAAGTTCAGGAGATGGTCATACGTACATTTATGTGTGATTAATGTGTGATAAAATACCAAAAAAATACTCAAGTTGCCAAATGGTAAATTTCGTTAAACTGTACACGTGTTTTAAGGAGGAACCTTTCATCAGCAGCATAGGAATCAAATAATATGGAAAGCCATAATTAGTCCATAAGAAGTACTCATTACCAAAAATATCGAAATAGGAGGCCAAATCCAGTACCAAGGACATCTACCGAGTGCCATACACGGAACGAAGCTTCGGTATTTTTAAGTGGTTAGAATTTTAATAAAAACAGTAAATTTCTACAAAACGCAAGGTAAAAATTTTCTATCTGACCATTGTGCTGGTGAATACCCTCGGGGACTTAATTATATAAAATTCTATGAATAATTATAATTTTCCCTAAATGGTTTTGTTTCTGGCTACGATTTAACTGGTGAAATTACAGTGACTTTTTTCATGTTTAAGACATAATTTGTACCTTCATTGCCTTGAATGTCTTTCTCTCCACTGATTATCTCCCGATGAATTTTGCTTTTTGACTGTTCTGTTAAGGAAGTTTGGGTGACTGAAAATAGAACGATATATATTTTTCTTATTTTTCTGTGATTTGATAGTAAATGTCCTTCAAATTCTAGTAAAAAATCAGTAGGTCACCGAGCTCGTTTTTCCGGTAGAAGCTTCCGAAAACAGTAGATTTTGACTTTTTAATATAGTTTATATAGGAAGAAAATACGATTTTAGATTTTTTACATGAATAAAACGATAGATTATTGCCAAAATGTTCATGTAGCATTAAGTGGGTTTTAGAAATCATTTCAGAAATATGAAACTAATTTTTGGTGACCGATCATACTTTCGGATAAAATAATGAAAATATGATTATTTTTTTACTATTTCTTCCTTAATAAAACAAGAGATTTTCAAAAGGTGACGTATTTTGCATATCCGAAGAAAATCTTTTTCTTTCTCTTATTTTTAGTTCATCTGGCTATGCCAGGGTGAGCTTTTGCCATCACTTGGCGTCCGTCGTCCGTCCGTCCGTCCGTCCGTCGTAAACTTTTTTTTCAAAAATCTTCTCCTCTGAAACCACTGGGCCAATTTAATCCAAACTTGGCCTGGGTCATCACCAGGGTATGTAGTTTAAAAAATATGTTCGGTTAGTCCGAGGACCAAATAACATGGCTGCTGTTACTAAAAATAGAACATAGGGGGAAATTGCTGTTTTTGGCAAATAACTCAAAAACTGTTGCAGATATCAAAAATCTGACATGGAAAAAATTGTTCAGAATGACGAGATCTATCTGTCCTGCAATTTTGAAGAAAATCGGAAAACCCGTCTTAGAGTTACAGCCCTTTTTCCGTAAAAATTTCAAAATTATGCATTTTTTATTTTTTATTTCAAAAACTGTAACAGATAGAGGTGAAGTGTAAATTGCAAAAATGTTCAGCATATCAAGATCTACATACTCTGAAATTTTGAAGAAAATCCAAGTGCCTGTGTTGTAGTTACTGACTCTTTTCACCAAAATTTTTTTTTTTCAATGCCATATGGTTATGAGTTATTTCCCTTTAAATTCTGTGTTCAAATCTTCTTTGATTTACTTTTCTCTTTTAAGTTTAAGAGAAATTCCCTGTTATCACTTCATTAAAAATAATTATTTGTTACATACTCAAGAGCAAAAAAGTGTTTTTGTACAAACTTTTACATTTTTTTTGCAAAAATACTTTCATAAACTATACTTATTTCAAAAATTAATAATAATTGAATATAGTTGTATATTGTATCATGATGTAAAGCTTGTTTGCCCACTTTGCAAATGTCTCACCTAGATAAATATTGAAATAGCATCTGAGTTTCTATGCCTGCATAACAGTGAAACTGACCTGCATGGCTATGCCATGGTGATCTTCTTGCCATCACTGTGTCAGTGTTCCATCCGTCATAAACTTTTCATTTAAACATTTTCTTCTCTTCTCTGAAACAGCTTGGGCCAATTGGAACCAAACTTGGGCACAATGGTCCTTAGGTGGCCCCTTTTAAAAAAAATGTCTGGCAAGTCCGTATCATATCCAAGATGGCCGCCAGCAGGGAACGTAGTTTAACATTGGACCCTATGGGAAAGCATTCAGTGATCTTCTCTGAAACCACTGCGCCAATTGGAACCAAACTTGGTCACAATAGTCCTTCGGTGGTCCCCTTTAAAAATTTTATCTGGCAAGTCTGCACGTCATCCAAGATCGCCGACAGCGGGGAACTTTGTCCAAAATTGGACAATATTGCAAAAAATCTTCTCTGAAAATACTGGGCCAATTGGAATCAAACTTAGTCACAATGGTCCTTACGTGGTCCCTTTTAAAAAATGTGTTCAGCAAGTCCACATCATATCCTAGATGGCCGCCAGGAGGGAACATTTTTTTAACATTGGACCCTATAGGGAAACATATTCAAAGATCTTCTCCTCTGAAAGTACATGGCCAATTGGAATCATATTTAGTCACAATGGTCCTTACTTGGTCCCCTTCATAAAATGTGTCTGGCATGTCCGCATATCATCCAAGATGGCAGTCAGCAGGGAACATTGTTTAACCTTGGACCTCATGGGAAATCATTTAAAGATCTCCTCTGAAAATACTATGCCAATTGGAACCACAGTGAGGCACAATGATCCTAACATGGTCTTCTTCAAGAAAAGTGACAGTTGGTCTACTCCCATCAAAAATAGCTGCCTGTGGGGAACATAGTTTAACTTGGGATCATATAACATCAGCAAACTTCAAACAAATTTGAAAACGTTGTGATAATTTTGACTTATTGTGTCAGCCATGACCCAGGTGAGCGATACAGGCTCTTGAGAGCCTCTTGTTATAATTAATGCATTGCTCAAAATCATTTTTACAACACTTTAATGGTAAATTCCAACTTTCAGAAGTAGCGAAAAATAGATACACAGTTTTAGACACCAAAACCACAATAAATAACAAATATGTATTTAATTATACAATTCTTAAGGTTTTAATATTTTTGCTGTTACTATAAATGAAAAAGAAAGGATATGGGATAAATGTCAAGGAAACAACATCCCATATTCAGGTTAAAACGACCCAAAACATAGCATCTACGGGTCACCGTACGGTCTTCTATACAGTGAGGAACCTCACACCATATCGCAAGCCTTACATGGCCCAAAAAGGTAAAAAGGTGAATAACTCAATGGAAACAAACCACACTCGATAACCCGAATGTAATGAAACTAAAATTTTATACGAAGACATGGACAAGCCAATGACCAACATATTCCTGACTTGGGACAGGCGCAAAAATTGCGATGGGGTTAAACTCGTTTTCTTGGATCCAAACCCTTATGCGGGCTTATCTTTTACTATCCGAAATTTGGAGTTCAGTAAGAAGTTACATGACGTATAAGTTTCTGCGTAAGCTTCCCTAACTTGACTGTAAGATTATTATTTACCCCTTATTAATTAAAAAATTTCAATCTACATTGTCACATGTTCTCACCTTCACTTACTGGTACCTTTGTGCCTGTATTGATAGCGTCCTCATGCTGTTTGCTTACTGAGGCATCTATATATAAAGAAAGGCTTGTTGTTTTCATGGCAAATATGCTCAAATATCATTCACTATCAGAAATTCAATGTGTAGAACGAAAATATGAGTATATTTGCATTGTATTCATTAAAAAACAGCAAACTTAAAAATACTTATTCATAACAATTATAGTCCGCTATATTAATTAACCAAAGGATACTTACATGACTATTATTTTTCTTACCTTCGTTGCCTGGTGCACTGATGATTTCTTTCTGTTGCATGCTATCTAGGAATTTTATTAAAAAAAATCAGTAAATTTTTTATTATTTTTTTTTTTACTTAGTAATTCTTATTTGTCAATTATCTGGGTTTCTATATGCTAAACTGATATTGTTGGTCTCTCCTAGGTAGCAATTATTAATTGAAGTCTAAGTGAATTTAATCTGTTTTTAGCTCACCTGGCTATGCCAAGATGAGCTTTTCCCCATCACTTGGCGTCCGTCGTCCGTCCGTCCGTCCGGCGTAAACTTTTCTTTAAAAATCTTCTCCTCTGAAACCACTGGACCAATTTAATCCAAACTTGGCCTCGGTCATCACCAGGGTATATAGTTTAAAAAATATGTTCGGTTAGTCCGAGTACCAAACAACATGGCCGATGTTACTAAAAATAGAACATAGGGGTAAATTACTGTTATTGGCAAATAACTCAAAAACTGTTGCAGATATAAAAAAAATCTGACTGGTGTAAAATTGTTCAGAATAACGAGATCTATCTGCCCTGCAATTTTGAAGACAATCCAATACCCGTCTCAGAGTTACAGCCCTTTTTCCGTAAAATTTTCAAACTTTATGCTTTTTATATTTTTTTATTTCAAAAACTGTAACAAATATAGGTTAAGTGTAAATAGCAAACATGTTCAGCGCTAGCAAGAACTACATACTCTGATATTTTGAAAAAAATCCAACTGACTGTGTTGTAGTTATTGACTCTTTTTCATAAAAAAAAAAAAAAAAAAAAAAAAAAAAAAGAAAAAAACCTTTCAATGCCATATAGTAATGGGTTATTTTCCTTTAAATTCTGTTTTCAAATCTTCTTTGGTTTACTTTTCTCTTTTAAGTTTCAGAGAAATTCCCTTCTATCACTTTATTAAGAATAATTATTTGTTACATCAAGAGCAAAAAAGTGTTTTTATACAAATTTTTACATCTTTTGCAAAAATACTTTCATAAACTATACTTATTTCACAATTTGATAATAATTTTTATATAATTGTATATTGCGTCATGTAGGAATGTTTGTTTGCCCACCATGCAAATATCTCTCTCAGAGAATTCCCATCAATACAATCTGGAGTGAGAATTGTAAAATTAAAGTCCATGCATATGCACATACCGAGAAAGCTGTATGTGAGAGGTCAACTCGTCACAATAAAGTATGAGGGTCAGCCTACGGGCAAAAAATGTTGTAAATGTCATGGTTATGGACATATAGCAGCTGAATGTAAAGCTGAGGAGGAAACTAACTCAACAATCAAATGTAATCGCTATGGCGAATATGGGCACACCTCTCTTGGGTGCAAGGAGGATTATCGGCCTGCGTGGACGAACCCCCCTCCGAATTATGGTAAAGGAAATTCCGCTAGTTCGGTTGATACACTTGATAAAACAATAAGCGATAATATTGATAATACCGAGGCTGAGGCTAGTTCCTCAACAACAGGTACTATGGAAACGGCTATGGAAGACACAGAGGTGCAAGAATACGACACAAACACCGTCGAGTCGGATAATATACCAATAGTAACCGAGTCCGATAGTCAAGCCGAGTCTACACCGCTCACAGAGGGTAGCAGTGGTACTGCTGATCACAGTGCCGACTGTGGTAGCAGTGCAGCTACACCGGCTGATGAGAACACCGCGATTACGGATTTAGGAGAAAGAGAAGAAGAAAATGAAGATCAAAATGTAATATCAGGTAAAAAAAATGCTGACTTAGCTCAAAATAATGATATAGAAGAAGGTGAGATAATAGACGTAGAAAGTCTAGAAAATGTTGATAAAAACTTTGTCGATGGTGCCTCAGTGGCACAAAATGATGAATTTTTTAAATCCGATTTCGGATATGACACAGAGGATACAGAAGACGAAAAAAAACATGATAAGAAGAGAAAAAAACAAAAACGAAAAAGTCAAAACATAGTAAAACTGATTTTATAAAGAAAAACAAAGAGGAAATAGAAAAAAAGATTTCAAAGCGTAAAAACAGATCAAGTGTTGGTTCAAAAGAACATAAACAGCCAGAAAAAGTACCAAAAATGCATGATGTCCCCCCTTCTAACTAGACTGAGCACTACAAAATGTTTTTGCTGCTGTTTATATTGATTATGAGGGTCTTGACATTAAACAAAGGACAAGGTTTTGAAAATAAGATTGAAGATATTATGAATAAGTATGAATCGTATGAAGTTATATGTCTACAGGTAACTGGTGTGAATTTTTCAAACCAGGATTTTTCAGATAAATTTACTGATTTCAATTTATATAGTTCTCTGTTAAACAGACATATTGGAGTTATTACTATAATAAACAATAATATAAAAAAATCAAAGGTATTTAATACACCAGTGAGTTTAAAGGGTAGAATGGTACATGTCAGTTTTAATTGTGAAAATATAAATTTTCATCTGATAAATATCTATGGTGTACCAAGTAGATACAGGGAAGAGCAAAAAAACTTTTTTTAAAAATCTGTATGAATATATAATTAAATAAGATAAAAACCCAACAGATAATTTTTGTCTACTGGGTGATTTTAACATGGTAGAAAATAGGATAGATACAAAATCAGAAACAGATGGTTATTTTACTGATATTAGAAATAATTTATCAGAAATTAAATGTATATTGAATATAGAAGATTCATATAGGAAATTATATCCAGACAAAAAAAGTGTTGTCTTTTATTAATTCTAGAGGGGGGTCCCGAATAGATAGAATATATATGGATAAAGATATATAGTTGTAAGTATGAAATTAACAAGTTGACTGACCATAAAGCTTTATCAGCAGTCTTTCATATTAACAGAGAGGTATGGGAAAGGGGATACTGGAAATTAAACACTAGTTTATTGGAAAATGAAAGGTATCTGGATTTTATAAGAAATTATATTTTGTACTGGAAAACACAAAAGGGTCAGTATGATATTTAGAACTGGTGGGAATTATTCAAAAAACAGATACAAAAAATGACTGTGAATTTTTCTAAAACATTAAAAAAGGAAATGGAAAATAAGTTGGACAGTTTATATGAAACTTTGAATACTGAGGAATTAAAGGAAAATTTGGATACAGCAAAAATAAAACAGGTAAAAAATGAAATAGAAGAAATTGAAAAAGTAAGTAAAAGGGGGGTTTGTATAATATCAAAATTGGATCATTATGATGAGGACATTGATAATATTGAATTCTTCAAAGCTGTAGAGGAAAAAAGAGGTAAAAAAAAAATAAATTAATGTATTAATAAATAAAATAAAGATGGGGAAGAAGTAAAAGGTAAGGAGAAAATAACAAAAGTAGTAAAGGATTTTTACACAGATCTATATGCAAGTCAGAATATTAGTGACATAGACATTGAGACTTACTTGACCGACGTAGAAATAAAGAGACTGACAGACCAACAAAAGGATGAATTGCATGTTTTTATGGAAAAAGAGGAAATCTATAAAATAATCAAAGGATCTCTGAATAATAAGACACCAGGTATAGACGGGTTGGGTAAAGAATTTTATCTAAAATTTTGGGAACATTTGGTGGAGGATTTAACGGATGTATTAAACAATGTATATTTAAATGGTGAGTTAACAGAAAGTATGAAAACAGGAATTATTTCAACTACAAGGAGAAAGCTGATAGAAGAGATTTAAAACAATGGCGTCCAATCAGTTTGTTATGTTTCGATTATAAAATTATTACAAAATTTCTTACAAAAAACTTAGCAAAGGTAATTAATAGTTTGGTAGATAGCACACAGACAGGGGCAGGGCCGGGTAAGTGTATTTTTGATAACTTATTTTCAATAAATGATACAATAGATTATATGGAAAC
>MJUU01013582.1:185706-200478 GCA_002080025.1 Modiolus philippinarum | reverse complement strand
TTGGGACGACATATTGTTTTTGGTCTGTTTCTTTGTTATGTTTCGATGATATGTCGCCCCAGACTTAGTTGGGACGACATATTGTTTTTGGTCTGTCTCTTTGTTCTTTTTCTTAATATGTCGCCCCAGACTTAGTTTGGAAGACATATCGTTTTTGGTCTGTTTGATGTATTTATGATTGTTCCGCAAATGTTTCTTGCCTTCTTTCACCTATGTTTGTCCTTTTTTTTCTCAAAGATAATTGGACAAAATACGTTAAAAAATCATTTTTATTCTTTATCTCAGAAACTGCTTCCCAGAAATTCATATTCATATTTTGCATAAATGTTCAGTAAAATGATAGTAACAAATTTATAGGGAAAAGATTCAAATGGTTACCATATCCAAGATGGCCGCAATAGATTTCATGGAAAGGCAATTTCTATTTTGATTTGACGCTGCAAACAAAATTGAATCATCGAATTGGCTGTCAGGGGCCACATCAACTATAACTTGCAATTAATCTAGTTATTATTCCTTTTTTTCAATGTTGTTTTTCAAAATATTTTCTCAAAGACGCCTGGAGAAAATTCATTCGTACTTGAATATGAGATGAGAGAGAAGAATATTCGCGTTTTGTTAAACGAAAATTGATTTCTATGAAGTTTTTGCCACTACGAAAATGGCAAAAAATGACCGCAAAACCATGCCAAAATTTCAACATTCTCCGATTTGTACGAAAATTAACTTCTACTTTGGCACTATGAATAAGATGGAAAACTCGAATTTATTGCTGGGGCTAACATCAGCTAAGGGTCTTAGACATTATGTTTCCTGTTCTCGTCAGTGATAGGTCCTACTCAACTGAATTTCGAATGAATAAATTTGCAGTCATCAGTACATAAAAGCTTGGATATTTGTTTACATATATAACATAAAAATACATCTGTAGAGTATATAATGTAAAAATAAGATCCTGATTTTGAACTATTATTGAACATTCCTATCCTAAATTGTTTCTTTGCTGTTTCACATAGAGAAGATTCAAGAATTGTAAAAAATACATATCAAGACTTTTTTTTATCATCATTCAATATTCTAAAAAGAACTAAAGGCAGTTACAAAAACAATGAAAACTTATAGACTTTTGGGTGTTTTTAGTAACTGGACGAAAACCTACTAATAACCCAAACATTTTTTTAAAGGAATCAATAAGAAACTGATCTAACCACAAAACTTAGCACTGCCACTCAATCACTACCGGTAAATTGAATTTACACCACATCTTTGCCAAAGAAACCATATAATGTAAGCTGATGAAATTGTACATCACAATACAGTTTACGGGAAAAAAATTAAATATGATCCGATTAAGAAGTGGCAGTCTTTAACCAGATGTCTGATTAGGGCACCTACAGAGATCATGAATCATGAAAATGTCTATGTAAACCTTTTACACTCTCATCCTCAATAGTTTTGCTGTAATTGTCATTCTTCTTTTTATCATTGCCATTGTTCTGTCCATCATTTCCTTCTTGTAACCCTACAAAAAACACGAAAAAGGTTGTAATGCCATTGTGATTTACAAAGCAAAACATTCAGGAATTGTGACACTCAGCTGCGCATCTTACGAATTTTAAAAATAACTATAATTTAGATCTGAGTGGCAACATTTTAATAATTCTTCTGGAATTGTCGGCCGTTTTTGATGAAATAAGTCGTAAGGAATTTCTTTTTCAGTCAGGTACAAATTGAGGAGCGGAAGTGAACAAAAAAACTGTAAATTATCTAATTATATGTTTTGGTCCAATTGAACATTATCGAAAATAGTGCCTAAACATAGGACATTTAATTGTATGAGAATTAAAAATGGTGTGAATGCGAGATTAAAGTGTGATTTTTAGAATACAAATAAATTTTATAAATGTAGACTCTTTGTGTGTTTTGTTTGAACATTAATTAATCAAATAAGGAGATAACCATGCTATATTTGTGGATTCTTGGTTGGATGTTAGTTATCGTAGATTTTACTGTCGCAAAAAGTATGGGATCGTAAAATCTTAGATTTACTCACGAAGAACAGATAAATTCCAGTTTTGCTATCTCTGTTATAATCCAAATCAAAAAGGTGAGTTTGAAATCGTATTTGAAATAAACAGATGTTATGTATGCATCCGCAACGTTACTTTGCTATCGGTTTCCATGGTAAATCTTTGATTTTACCGCCTGCAATTTTGAGGCCTTCCAATCATAATCAGCCTAAGGGCACACGTTAATTAGAATTTAAACTTTTCTAAGTTATATTTTATCCTTAAACACCCTCACCCTCTCTTGTTTTGCTGACATTGCCATTCTTATGTTTAACATTGCCATTGTTCTGTCCAGCATTGTTTTCTTGTTTGTACAACTCCTTGTTGTAATTCTACGAAAAAAAAACAAAAACAAAACAAAAAAAAAAACCAAAAACAAAAAAAAAAAAAAAAACAAAAAAAAAAAAAAGTTAAAAAGGGTTGTGATGCCATTGCGTTTTACAGGGACAACATTCGGGAATCGTGACACTCGGCTACGCTTATCACGAATTTTGAAAATACTGATTGGGGATTTTAATTCTTTTGGAGTTTTCGGCCGTTTTTTGATGAAATAAGTCATAAATAAATTCCTTTTTAGTCAAGTACAAATTCCCGCCTGTAATGTTGAGGCCTTCCAATTAAAATCAGCCTTCGGGCACAAGTGAATTAGAATTAGAATTTTAAATTTTCCTAGTTATACAATTTTTTACTGCAATCCTCGAATAAGTGTGAACACAATCCTGTTGCTCAAAATACTCAAATATGATATGATATCAATACCTACATTCTGAAGATACTGTTCATGAGGGTAATAACAACGTCAACAGCCGAAATGCAAGCGTCGAAAAGACTAAGCAAGTGCAAATTCACCGGAATAATGAGAAACACTGGTCGGTTATCTCTGTGTACCAAGTTAGTTATATATGGTTAAAGTGGCACAGCGGCAGTAGAATACCGAAGGAACAAGGGAAGCGAAGACCACAAAAATCGAAATCAAAAGACATGGCAAAAAACGGCAACAGAGAAAAATAATTTTAATTTAAATATCAAAAGAAGGTATTGATGTGTCAGATAAGTTATCTCCACTTTGAACCATACAAAACTAACTTGGTACATGGAGATAACCGACCAATGTTTCTCATTGTCAAGTGCTATGGTCCTTAATTGTTTCAGACATTTCAAAAAGAAATTGTGTTTTAAACCGGTTTTATGGCGGTCCAAAAATCCCCTGCTTTTGCAGTAGTGTCCGGAAGCAAATCAACAGCACTGATATTGGTATCAAGAGACTGTCTAAAGTTACTTATTGAGATATATAGTAAAGTACTTTATCCAAATTCAAATTATAACATTCACAACTACAAATTCAAATACCAGAGAAAGTTATATGTATTTGTGTACAGAATGTGCAAAAAGTTACCTGAAAGATGAATTGATTTCTTTAATGTTCTTATCAATAATGATTTTTTTTCCTAAAAGTATTTCGTTTTTGCCTTTTAAATGTTTTTATTGAAGAGACATAAGTTGTCTAAATGGCAATCTATTGAAATTAAGTTTCAATTTTTAGTTGTTAAACGAATGAAAATTTTCATGTTCAAAGTATATTCTTACCTTCATTTCTTTCAACATCTTTCTCAGAACTCTTGATTTCTAATGCTTTATACTTGCTGAGGGCTCTATATATTACAAATATTTATAGATCATTAATTCCTTAAGGAGGCTCACTCCTGATGTTGTTTATATCAAGAATTTCTTGAAACCTATTTTAATTGATTAAGCATGGTAGACTAAACGAAACGGTAAAAAGAAATTTATAGATCCGTGGGATTTTAACGGAGATAGAAGACTTCAATATATTTGGCGGAAATGGATTTCCCTGGATTTCCGTTAGTTTAAAATCATTACTATTTTTTGTCTAAAAGCAAGGAAGTTATATCAAGGATTTTTTTTTTGAAAACTTGCAAGGTGTCTTAATCCGACCTATAGTAGACATTCATGAAATAAAAAGTGGGGGTCCTTGTGCAAAGTTATATAAACCATTAAACTGGAGAAAACTAGAGGAGTTCCGAAATCTG
Source organism: Modiolus philippinarum (assembly GCA_002080025.1). Lineage (NCBI taxonomy): Eukaryota > Metazoa > Mollusca > Bivalvia > Mytilida > Modiolidae > Modiolus > Modiolus philippinarum. The sequence continues at coordinate 196,358 of MJUU01013582.1, read as the reverse complement.
ACACAAATTAAAAAAATATGATGAGTGAGCCACCGTAAAGTTAGATCCTCTTAAATGTTACTGAATTTACTAGTCATTTAGAATGGCAATATGCAGAAACTAAATTTAGTGACTTTAGTATTTTGTTATTTATTACCACTGGGCCGATGCCGATGTTGGTTGACTGTAGCTTACGGAGGGTACTCACTAGCCAAGAGTACTTTGTTGCTTACTGATTTAATCTGAAAATTGCATTATATAAATAATTTACAAAAAACTAAGGAGTATCTTCCTCTTGGATAGGTCTGTCGTCCTTGGCTGATTTTAGTTCTCCATTTAGATGTTTTTGGTTATTTGTGCTCTATCAGATTTTGAAAATTTTTGGTTCATAGTCTTCAAACTACAATGTATTTTGATTAGATTTGTGGTCGAAATGTCCATATGCAGAAACTGAATTTTCAGTGACTTTGGTATTTTGTTAGTTTTTAACTTTGAACATTTGCTATATTGTTATTACACAATTAAGTCAGAAAAAAAGCTTACACACGATCAACTTATAAAGTATTAGAAGATATGTGTACTCTTATTTTTTGTTTTTCAATATTATAAAACAGACTCGTCAATAAATTTCTTGCTTTTTTTTCCGTATATTCTAACATCTTTTATGCCGTTTTTGAATTTAATAAACGTTAAACAGCTCACATTTGATTTTGAAGAATTAATAATCTACTAAGGTGGCCCACTCATCGTGTCAGATTTCGGAACTCCTCTGATTTCTCCAGTTCAATAGCTTTAATTATTTTGCACACGGAATCACACCTTTAATTTCACGAATGTCTTCTTTATGTCAAATAAAAACACATGAAAGTTTTCAAAAAATCCTTTATATAACTTCCTATTTTTTAGACGCATAATAGTCATGATGTTGAATAACAAAATATCAAAGTTACTGTTAATTTATTTTCGTAATATGCGCATTTCGACAACTTATATCCCAGTGCAGATCACACCAAATAATTTGGAAGTCTATTTTCCAAACAAGAGGCTCTCAAGAGCCTGTATCGCATACCTGGGCTATGGCTGACACAATAAGTCAAAATAATCCCAACGTTTAAGGGTCACATTTTCAAGTTTGCTGATAGACATTGATGTTATATGATCCAAAATTAAACTTTGTTCCCCATTGGCAGCTATTATTGATGGGGCGTAGACCGACTGTCACCTTTCTTGAAGAAGACCTTCTAAGGATCATTGTGCCTCACTTTTGTTCCAGTTGGCCTTGTATTTTCAGAGGAGATCTTTAAATGATTTACAATGGGGTCCAAGGTTAAACAATATTCCCAACTGACTGCCATCTTGGATGCTATGAGGACATGCCAGACACATTTTCTGAAGGGGACCAAGTAAGGACCATTGTGATCAAGTATGATTCTAATTGGCCATGTACTTTCAGAAGAGAAGATATATGTTTCCCTAAAGGGTCCAATGTTAAAACCACTGGCAGCCATCTTGGATACGATGTGGACTTGACGAACACAATTTTTAAAAGGGACCACCTAAGGACCATTGTTTGGTTCTAATTGGCCCAGTTTTTTCAGAGAAGAAGATTTTTGCAATCTTGTCTAATTTTCGACAATTTTCATCGCTAGTGGCCATCTTGGATGAAGTGCGGACTTGCCAGACACAATTTGTTAAACGGGACCACCTAAGGACTATTGTGACCAAGTTTGGTTCCAATTGTCGCAGTGGTTTCAGAGAAGATCTTTGAATGCTTTACCATAGGGTCCAATGTTAAAACCGTGTTCCCAGCTGGCGGCGATCTTGGATATGATATGAAATTGCCAGACATTTTTTAAAAGGGCCCACCTAAAGACCATTTTGACCAAGTTTGGTTCCAATCGACCCAGTAGATTCAGATAAGAAGATCTTTGAATATAGGGTCAATTTTTCGTCAAAGATCCCACTGGCGGCCATCTTAGATGACGTGTTGAGTTGCTAGACACATTTTTTCAAGGGCCTAACTAAGGACTATTATGACCACGTTTGGTGCCAATTGGCCCAGCGGTTTCAGAGAAATGTTTCAATGAAAAAATTACAACAGACAGACCACAGAAAAAAATATGGCAAACACTCACCATAGCTTAGCCAGGACATTTTTATAATCAGTGAATGCTATCAAAACCAAGATGATATTTACAAAATATTTTTTGGCTATGATATTTGCTTGGTAAGCAAGCAATAAATACTAATGGGCACAACAATATACATTTATGTTAAAAAATCATTAAGTTGTGAAATAAGTAAGGATTATGGATGTATTTTTGCAAAAAAAAAAATAAAAAAAAATAAAAAAAAAAAATAAAAAAGAAAAATGTAAGTATTGTACAAAAACTCTTCTTTGCTCTTGGTTATGTAACAAATAATTGTTTTAATAATGTGATAGCAGGAATTTCTCTAAAACTTAAAAGAGAAAAGTAAACCAAAGAAGATTTGAAAACAGAATTTAAAGGGAAATAACCCATAAACCATATGGCCTGACATTGAAAAACATTTTTGGGTGAAAAACAGTCAATAAATTTTACACAGGCATTTGGATTTTCTTCAAAATTTCAGATTATGTAGATCTTGATATGCTGAACATTTTTTCAGTTAACACCACTATCGCTTACAGTTTTTGAAATAGAAAATAAAAATGCATAAATTTTGAAAATTTTAAGGAAAAAGGGATGTAGCTCTGAGACGTGTTTTTTTTACAATTCTCTTCAAAATTGCAGGACAGATAGAAATCACCATTCTGAACAATTTCACCTCTGTCAGATTTCTGCAACAGAGTTTGAGTTATTTGCCAAAAATAGCAATTTACCCCATGTTCTATTTTCAGTAACAGCATCCATGTTTTTTGGTCCTGGGACTAACTGAACCCTTTTTCAAACTACATACCCTGGTGATGACCCAGGGCTAGTTTGTATAAAATTAGCCCAGTGGTTTCAGATGACAAGATTAAAAAAAAAGTTTACGACGGACGGATCACGGACGCCAAGTGATGGCAAAAGCTTACCCTGGCATAGCCAGATGAGCTAAAAACAAGTTAAAGCTGACAGGGAACAAATAACCAAAAGGATCTAAATAGAAAAGCCAAAATTTAGTTAAGGACAGAGCTATGCATGAGGGAGATACCCCTTCGTTTTAAACAAAATTTTGTAAAATTTAGATATTGCAAGTTCCAATACAATCGGTTTTCCGGTCAGGACAAAAGTACTATCGGAGAGGCGAACAAGTCAAACTTCAACACGGCAAGGTCTTTTTCCTTGAGAAAAATATGTAGCAAAAATATCCATTTTCACGAGAAACAGTTACATTGCACATATACTCCTTTTTCTGGGACGATGCTTCTGTTGGTAGTCCGATAGTGTGTCGAACAAATCATCTGGCTTGTTATTTTATCAAAGTTCACAATGAGAGAACTTTTGATTTGATTGTTATTCTGGTATTTTGTAAACGTATCGAATCTTTGTTGTTTTCTTTTCTCTGTTTTTTCGCTTGCTTTTTACTTTAATTGACATAAGTAAAGTATCTGTTGTTTATTCGTGTTGTTTGGATATACTAAAATTTTTGGTAGTGGATTTCCATTTCAAACCATTGAATTATATCAACTATATCAACAGGCTTTTTCATCCGTACCTAAACAAGGAACAGCTTCACAGAGACAAAGAATGGCAAATAATGTGGGAATAAATCACTAAAAATAACCGTAATGTCAGATACAAGGGCAATGTTAAGATTGCATATGTCAGAATAAGTGCTTAATATTATGTATAATATCACATTTGGTGTATATTTTTAGTTTCCATAAGACCACGGTCGTCAGTGATGAACATCTATAGGCTAAAAAGTCGTTCTCTTAGATAACAACCAACATGGATAAGTTTCACCTCATTTGGTGTTACCGTCCTGGTTTTTGTTTCCATAGGAAGGGTTGCATATGATAAAATTTCGGTTTTTGAAGCGCGCTGAATTGTCAAACCTTTTTATTCTTGGTGATGAGAAAAAAATTTGTTTCTAGAAATTAAATCTTTAAAGAAAAGCTATTACGTTTCATTAAATCTGCAGAACCGTCGTTCTTGCCACTTTATTCAGTAACCATGGCCTCTGACATAGACCGCCAATTAGAAAATTTTGTGACCATGTTCTACATTAACTTCTTGAGATTCCTTTTTGAGTGCAAATCTGGATTACAGTATGGTGAATGTCGGGCAGGCGGGCGGGGATACTGATTTTGTGAAATCAACTCCTCCTACAGTTTTCAACCTATATTTTTGAAACTTCACAAAATGTTTCTATATATATATTTTAGAAGTGCACCTCCCTTTTTAGAATTATTTTGAAAAAAAAAAATTTCCTATTTTTACGGACTTTGCAACTCAGTCATTTTCCATCAACATTTTCAACAAAGGGTACCTATTTTGTGAAATCAACTCCTCCTATATTTTTCAAAATACATTTTTGAAACTTCACAAAATATTTTTATATATTTTGTAGATGTGCACCTTCCTTTTTGGGATTATTTTGCAATTTTTTTCATTTTTTTACAAACTTTGGAACTTGGTCATTTTTTATCGACATTTTCATCAAAGGGTACCTATTTTGTGAAATCAACTTCTCCTACAGTTTTCAACCTATATTTTTGAAACTGCACAAAATGTTTCTATATATATTGTAGATGTGCACCTTTTTGAAATTTCTTTCAATTTTTTTCTCTATTTTTACAGACTTTGGAACTTGGTCATTTTTTTATCGACATTTTCAACAAAGGGTACCTATTTTGTAAAATCAACTCCTCCTACAGTTTTCATTTCTGACCTTTGAAACTTCACAGAATGTTTCTATTTATTTTAAAGATGTGCACCTGACTTTATTGAAGTATTTCCAACATTTTTTCGCATTTTTCCAGACCTTTTGACTTAGTCATGTTTTATCAATATTTTCAACATATTCTATACACAGACCCATTAGGGAACCGATAAAACAACACTTTAGAGCTAGAAGCACCAAAACGCAACCCGGCCATTTAGGTCTTTGATCCATTTTTTATTTTAAAAAAAGGCATTTCCATGTTTTTCGAAAGAGACAAGTTATGCACAACAACGATAAAAGTCTATTGTTTAGAAAATAATAATTTCAAATCTTTACCAAGCTTTCAAATAAACCAGGCAGAGGTTTTTTTTTTTTTTTTTTTTTTTTTTTTTTTATAGAAAATACAACGCTTAAAAACGTTCTTAATGCCTTTAGTCTTTAATCAAATGATTCATAAGATCAGCTGTTTATGAAGAAAATTAAAGTTCATTTTGGTTGAAACGTGTTAAATTCTTTTCTTTTTAATTAACAAAATGCTTTGATCTCAGATTTCAAAGTCGTTTTTTCTCATTTGACTGTTGAAATAGGAATGGACCTCTGACATTAACCCAGTTTAATGAAATGGTTAACATTCACATGCTGAACAATTTTGAAAAAAAAAATATCAGTAATATGTGACAATAATCAAAATGATAGTGGGAAACAAGATGATGCTTGGAAACAATAAAACAGCTAATTAAAATTATTGCAACCGGAGTTAACATATGGGTTATGGTGAGTTTTATTTCGCCATAACACATTCCGGCGAAACATTTAATTTTTCCACACTCAATACCACTATTCCTTATAATAAACTAAATTCACGAATCAAAGGTTTCAATCAAAAAAACCTTTGTCGATTAAAAAATGTTGTATTTAGTTATAAATCAATATTGTTTTTCAAAAACAATTTAAAAGGAAAAAATATGCTTACAATAAGTTAGGCGGTACGCTTGTTTTTCATATTGTTCACGTTTGGAAGTGGTCTCTATCAACAATAAGTTGGCATACCAATTGGAACGAACTATGGTCGTCTAATCGCGGGCTTGTTGCATATTTCTATGAGACTGAATTTCTTCAGGGACTCGTAAAAATCATAAAATAAAATACGCTAGATCCTTCAATCTAACATAATTTTCTTTCTATTAGGAACGCATTTTTTGCTAAAGGGATCCCATCAATATATCTTCCAGAATAAGAGATACAGCAAACGACAAAAACCACTAGAACTACATCTTTTTCGGACTTTAATCTAAATTTTGACGAAACTCGTCATCTTAGTACTATAGTTTACGACGAAAGATACGATTTTAATTTTTACTAACATTGACAGTAATATATTAACTTCTGCTGCTTATAAAGTGTATATTTCACAGTTCATTCTTTACGCGAGAGCTAGCAAAAAGTATACAGACTTTCTCATTAGACATAGTTATTTTCGATAACGCTTTATTCAAGGATTTCTGTACAGAATTTGTCTCATGTGCATTTACTTCATATTCGTCCATTCACCATTCAAATTATAACATAATTACATCCCATAATTATTTAAAAGTACTTTAATAGATATCTGTCCCTTGTGGACAAAATAAAGATTCGGTCAGAACTGTAATTCAAGATTCATTTTGTACTGAATACTAAGTTGAACATATCTTTTTACTGCGTACAACCTTTCAAAAGCAATTGCTGTTGAGTTGCTACCGGACACTTCCACAATAAGGTGATGGGGGATTGACACGCATTAAAACTGTCATTTTTTAAAAAAAAAAAACTTCGGTTGACAGTTTGTTTGGCCCTTGAACTTTTTGTCTTGACAATTCTGTTCAGTAATTTTGCTATTACCCCCATTTGCTAAAGTATTTACAGAAATGATACATGTATCAATATGTCTCCCCCTTATTGCTGGGCCAAACTCTTATATGTTTCTATAACGGCCGTATTAAGATGAATGCGTTTTAAAAACATATTTGATGGTTTTTCTGGTAAAGTTTAATTAAATTTTCATCAGTAATTTAACAGGAGATGATAAACATATATTTTTCGATTAATTGCTATATATCTTCCCGGCTTACAGAAACCTCATTTTGGATTTGTTACCTGTGTGCAAAATCTGGCGGAGGCTTCTAATATTCTTGTAAATTTATGCCTGATTTTCTAGGATTTTTTTCGCAAGATAACTTAAAACTTTCTCGTATAGGATTTGCTAAATATATGAATATTAAATGAAAATGAAATAAATGTTTGGACCCATTTAATCCAATTGAAAAGAACCAATGACGTTATTGTTATTTTTTTTTTATTTTTGGAATAGCCATCATTTAAAAATTACATAAAGTAAGGGCTTAACCTTAGATTATTACTTTATGTCATAATCTCTCATTTTTTTCCTATGATGTCATATTGTTCGTTTCGTAGACAGCAAAGAGAAGAATATTCCTTCTCTAAATTTTGATTATCTTACGATCTCATGAAAAAAATGGAATAATGCAATATGATACAACAGTTTGTGCAATGATTTACAAAATGCAGTATTGTCAAACTGGTAAAAAACATATTTGTATGTTCACGATTCTGGATATTTTTGATGCTGTGATAACTTCAAAAAAAAAATTAATAAATAAATCGAAATAATCAGCATCAATTCAAATTGATGTATTCGACTTGGTGAAAAGTCATAAAAGTTTTAGTCTTCAATTACGGTTTTTTTTATCACCTATCATTGAAGTAAATCAATATTTATATATCAATACTTATAAACACCGACTATGATTCACAACAGATGCTAAACAAATGAATTTTTTATTCATTTTAGGAAATAGTGTATCTGAAACTTGGTGGTGGGATGTTAAAGCAACAGAGTCGACGTTCCTCATCTGTATCAAATTCTGGAATTGTAAAGGCATAATGTTCCGCAATGATTTTGTTCCAAAGTTCCTGTGTCGCTGTATCCTGAAATATAAAGTGCGTCTTAACGACATCCAGCAAGAATGATAAAAGCATAGAAAAATGTTTTTTTTTCTTTCGGGAATTAAACTAAATTTTTGCAGCGATTGTTCAGTTACTTGAATTATAACCAATATTTTACACTTAAGAGGTTTTGTATACACTAGAAAAACTAGACTTTAATTTTCATGTAAAAGAATAACAATTGCATTTCAACTTAACATGAATTTTTATGTCACTACAGTCCTCTAATAATCACAATTTTGATATTTAGTAGCTTTTGATCATCAATAACAGTTTGTGAATTAAATTACGTAATTCTATCACAGTATAGAGAAACTCAAAAACCACCAGAGGTGCCAAACATGTAGAGTACAGTTGAATATGCATTATTCCTTTTTTAGTACCAAATATTTTGCATGTATTTTTTTCAGTCATAGCTATGTGTTTTCAACCCTTATTTTAAAATTAGCTGTTGCCAGTGCCGGTACAAAGTCCGGCTATCCCGAGATCCTATCGTTATCTATGTTTGTCTTTTATCATTTTATTGTTTTTCTTGTGCAGTTCCCTGGTTAATTGTGACATGTGATTGTAATGTTCGGCTACTGTAAGTGTTTCCTGTTATCTTTCCTTCATTAATTTTGAGTCTCGTCAGTTGTTAGTCGCTTTCATCTATGCAAATATTTAACTATGCATATTTTTATACATTTGTTGATTTACTAAGATCTTTTAATTTCAGTTTCCGTTGCATTTATGTTTTATCTTTAAACAATCCTTGATTTAAGGATTATCTTCATCTCATCTACCGAATTGAACTGGACATTGAAGAGACCACTGATACACAAACATCGGCGTCATACATGGATCTGGACCTTTATATTGACAATTCGGGGCACTTGAAATCCATACTAAATGAAAAGATGTGATGATTTGACTTTCCCTTTGTGAATTTTCTTAATTCTAGTAATAATATACCAAGTCTCAAGCATACGAATTCCACGTTTCACTGCTCATTCGCTACTGTTATATATGTTATATTTACGTCGATGTCGTTAACGGAGCAAAATTATTTTCCCTAAATACATGGTCATGTTCAATCATCGCTACTAGTGTCACTTAGAAAGTTTTTAGGTCGTCACAACGATTTGACTGGATTGACACATACCGTAATGGACCTTTCCCCAGACTTTTCACTGAGAGTGTGACGGGTGCCATATATGAAGCATGCCATTTGTAGAGGACTCATTTTCTAGCACATCTATTTTAATACACCTATATGTAAATAATGCTATCTATAACAATGGCAGTCGTGTTTGTATGATCCCCGACAAGATCACCGGGCATAACTTTATATCGAATTCCTCTTGAAACATGACCAAATTCGGAAGCAGTTGGCCAAGTGGCTTTTTTGAAGACGGACGACGGACGACGAACAACGACGGACGAATAGTGATGACCATAGCTCACTAGGTTCTCTGTTTAAATCGAAGGTTAAAACTGATCGTTCTTTTTTTATTTCAGTAGATAAGTTTGTAATGTTATGCATATCTAACACGGCCAACGAATTTACATCTCCATATCATTTATTAAAGTAAACTGAGATGAATTTTATTTTAAAATAGAGAATGACTATAATCAAACAATAAGCATTACGGTTCTTGGAGAATTTAACCATTTTCGTCAATACTGTATTGTTGATTCGCATAGTCTCGTTTACTGATTTTGTAACAGGGGAATGTTAAGTCAAATGAAAGGTAGTCATTTATATGGTTTTGTGCATATTAACTCATTTATTAGCATTCAAATAAAATAAAATACCCAATAAAGACAGACCTTTAACAATGCTTTCTTTAATCTAATTACTTGTTTCATCCTGCTGATAACTTGAAACACAAAAACGGTACCAGCGATGGCGGCTACTATTGCAGCAATGATGGTGAATATTATTCCTAGAATAGAAACACCTTTAATGATTGGTTTGCATTGTAAGAAATATTTACACCTATCAAAAAATAATAACGATAAAATCTTGAAAATCTTATCTTAGCCTTGTGGCTTACTTAATCCATTCTCCCCTAGTGCAAGTCACTTAATATTTCATTGCATGACTATGGCACACGCGTGGAAGTCAGAATCATACAGTTATAATATTTATTGGTAATTCGTGAAGATTTTCACTGATTCTATAAATTAATTTTATACACAGAACAAGCAATATAATTTTTTTTAACAGAAATATCGAGGGTGAAATCACAAAAGACGTTGTTTTTTCACGACAATAATGTTTGTCGAGTTTCGTCTGATATTTAAACAGACAACCGGTGTTCCAAAGAGCACAAATGTGCTCTTACGTGACTTACTTTCCACTCCTAAAAGACCAAGTTTTACTAATTTTCCAAAAATACACACATAAATTTTGGGATTTCACCTGTTGAAAAAAAGGATGACTAGCTTTTACCCATTAGATCATATTTTAGTGAGAACTTACGTCTAATACGCCCAAGTACTGGTAAATAGCAGGTATTTTAGAGATTAGACTAAACTGCTTATATCAAGACCTTCTAGAAATTAGATCGCAGATTTACGATTTCCATAAATGAAAAGTAACATTCTATTGTCCATGCTTTGGAATACATAATATATATCTTCTTATAGAATTTGCTATACCATGCTAAAAATACGAGGACCCTACCAGCAGATTTCTATTTAAAAGCCAGAAAAAAAAATCTTCCTTAGAGATATGAAGCAGACATGTTAAGCATGCTCTGTGGTGGATATAAGGGAGTCGTTTGACAAAAATACTAAAAAATGTGACAACTGCCTTAAAAAAACAAAAA
>MJUU01013582.1:155166-185655 GCA_002080025.1 Modiolus philippinarum | reverse complement strand
GTTTTTCCTAATCTGAATTGGGATAAACCAATTTTAAACGTTCTTGTGTGGACCTGCAATATTTCAAAACATCACTCATATCACTTGACTTGCCGTCTCCTAATGTGATGCATAAAAGAATTTTTAATATTCTAGATAGTGAGGTCGAAAAAAAAAGAAAGTTTGGACGTAATTGTACAGAAACGCCATGCTAAATGCAGTATGATGGTACCTTTACTATATTTTGCGATAATAGAGAGGACTCAGTGTCGGTCTTATAAGAAAGCAAATGTTGCTGCCATTATCCATTTCTGTCCTTTTCCATTGGCTATCAAAGGATTAAAAATCAAGGCAAAATACCGTGTAATTTCTCGAACTAGATTGAGGCATATGTTTACACTGAGACCGGCTATTGTATGAGTTCATGAGACAAAAAGAAAAAAAACAGGTAGAAACCACTGGAAAAATTGCCTACCGCAATGGTCTTGACTTGGTAGAGGCATGTCAAGAGAAACGGTGGTTTTAACCGGTTTTATGGCGCACCAAACCCCCTTCCATTGCAATTGTGTCCGGCAAAATCTCAACAGAAATTTACATTGAAGGTCGTAGACAGTTAAAAATTATAAATTATACTTAAGCCATCAGTTCTCACTCAAAATGTTGAAAATTGCCGTTATGTTATTTTGCGGTCAAACGTTTCTAAACTAGGTTGACACCATTACCGACGGCGATGTATTAATAATGAGCAATTTGTTGAAGTTCTTATGAAATAAACACCATATCTAAATATGCATATGCTACATTTACATACCTATACTTTCTTTTACAAAGTTTATGTATTATGATGAAAATTTATAGGTATTATCCTCAAACGGATGAATTGCTTTAAAAGTGTCATATCGTTACAAACACCCCAACCTCCCCAAGCTTCCCATACAAATGTCTTTAGTGTGTCATCAAATGAGCCTTCATAGCTAAGTAGACAGTGCAATACATCTCCATTGTTCACTGGAATCATTAGATATTGAACAAAAATCATTACTGTTGCATACCCTTACCTTCAATGGTTTGTCCAGTTTTCTCATCAGTAAGGGTATTCCGAATTTTTACTTTGGCTGTCATTTCTGTAAATGATATTAGCAACAAATAACACGTCTGAAACTTTTTCATGGCAAACTCGACTATCGTTAAGTGTAATTAATCATATGAATCGAGGTAAGGACAGTGGAAAATTTCTGTTGTTTAAATCTCTATCCTTACTTAATGTTGGTCTTACATTTGAATTGCCGTGATTTTAGATTTTATGATTTTTTAATTTCCCTTTTCCTCGTTCTTGCTTTGGTATTCGTTTGCCGATGTATTTGCACTCTTAAGGCTATCTGTTTTCTATCATACTTAAAATATCTACCACTTTTTGTGGTCCCCTAGATGTTTAATTCTTATTTATTTTGAAGAGACATGTAATATCATAATTGCTATTTAGATAACAAAACACCGAAGTTACTATTAATCATTAATTGAAGTTTCTATTTTTAAAATTTTTCTTCATTTCACAAACTCAAATAATTATATCTTTGAGTAGTGCTTTTGTGGCATCCATCATATGAACACGTGAACAGTAGAATATTTTCTATTGGAGATAAAAAAAGATATATCTGTTAAAACTCATAATGGACCTTTATTGTCCTGAATGTATTTTGTCAAAGGAGAAACAATATGTTCGACATAGATGTTAACATGTATTAATGACTGAAAATTTTATAATTTAAATTGCGGCATCCGCCTTTATGAAATGTGTGATATTCATTTTACATAAAATTAAACACGCTAATCTTCCGTAAATTTACGTAAATACTTTTCTGACACTATAATTATACTAGGAACCATATCAAATTTACATTAAGACATCATGCATTGATAAAGAAATCTTCGTGAAAGGAAAATAATGTGCGTTTTAGATGTAACCTATATGGAAATTGTTCAAAAAAGTGCATTTTTTTGCCCAGTAAATGTTTTTCTTTGAATTTTAACATTTTTCTATTTTCTTTTTCGCTGTTGGTAAATATAGCTTCTGCTCGACATTTGACATCATATTTTATTTGTTTTTAAATAGGACATCTGTGAATATTTTGAACTTAAGTGCCCCAAAACAGCAAAAAACGTCTGTCCACACTGAAAAATATCTGCAAACATCCCATTTTTGTATAATTTGCTTGATTTTGTTTGCCATTTTTTACCTGTTATCTGTTAGAAATACATTCAAACAATTAAAAACGAGTTCATTCACTGGGAGTGGTTGTAACAATTTTTCTCAAATCAGTTTTAAATGGGTGTCCATAGAAAAATGTCCGATTCGCAACGCCAACACTAAATAGTCGACAGAGCGCTCGTCATGTGATTAAGAAAAAATTGTTTGCTGCAGAAACGTTCGTCATCTACTATTCTATCTGTAAAATAGCATAGAACAGATGTGTTGCAATCCACTACTCTTGGGGGATTGAAATTTTTGGCACATTTGACACCGTATTTTTTTTTCGCAACGGTCAATATTTCCAAGAGACGTCCATAAAAAAATCTTGAAATTCATAGAAATCATAACTAATCTTGTGCATTGTACGGTAATTGTTAAATTGAGGTTCTATGATATATTGCAAAGAAGAAATCGCCAGTAACATGTAAATATGTCCACTGTCCAACGGTCCACTTTGCAACGCTATAAGGACGTTGCGTAGTGGACAAACCTCGTAGTGTATTGGACATACTGCTGCACCTCTACCACAAAATTTTATAAGAATAAATTGCAAGAATTCTGATGCATGCTTGCTGGCAATTAATATAAAAACTAGAGGAAGAGTAGCAGTTTTGGTCGCATTTGACAAAATGTGTGATTATGTCCACTACGTAACGGCGTCATCACTCCTCGTAAATGTTGCGAAGTGGACAAAATCGTTGCGAAGTGGACCGTTGCAAAGTGGACATTTTCGTACATTTTTTAAATTTTTATAAGAAAATATGCATAGAAATTTTATCTGCTTGATACAATACTGAAGGTACAAGATAAGTTATTTAGATGCTTGAATGATATTTCATATTGCATGACTTTTCCGTTTGAATTTGACAATTAGATATTGCATATTATTATAATTTTCTGTCACAAATGTTAAAAGTATACTTGTGGTGCTTTACTAGTGATTTTGTTGATGTATCTTATTGTTATCTAGTACTTAATTATCTGCGGTTCCAGATACTACAAAAAATATCGTTACAAAAACATTTTTCTCATTTTTGAAAGAGGAAATTAAACGTTGCGAAGTAGACATTTTGGTGTAACCTGCATACTTTGGATGTCAATTCTACACACTTCAGTTTATGTTTAAGATTGCATATTCTGTATTTAGTGTCTACTGATATTAAGGTATCATGAGCTACTATTTAATTGCTGGGTCGAAGAAGTTTATTTTTGTGTTTTTTTCAGTAGGCAAAAGTGGACATTTTTTGAAAATGTCCCATATCACGTTTTTTTTTTTCACATCTGAAAAATATCATTCTTACCGATTGATGTGTAAGTTGTTCCCATGTCTTCAAGAAATTCTTTGAAACAAATACAACAATACATAATAATTCAAAGGCACATAAATGCATTGATCTGAATGTAAACACACACACACACACACACACACACACACAAGGACGAGTACATGTAACAACAACTTAAGTACTCTGTTTCCTTAGTTTAATGGATAATTTTATGTACCTTAAGTCATCTCATCTTGGTTTTATAAATCTACCAACCAAGTAGTGAATGATAAATACTTTACCTTAAAGAAAAACTGAAAACTAAGGAGTATCTCCCTCATGCAAAGCTCTGTCCTTGGCTGATTTTGGCTTAATATTTCGATCAAATTGGTTATTTGTTTTCTATCAGATTTTAAATATCTTTAGGTTTATGGTCTTCAAAACGTTTAGATTTTATCTGCACTGAAGAGACATAACTTGTCGAAATGCGCATATGCAGAAATTAAATTCAAAGTTACTTCGGTATTTTGTAATAAGATGCTTAACTCTATAATGGTGGAAAAAATATAATGCAAGTTGAAAGGTAGTTTTTAATATATCTATAATTTAACTGGGCAAATTGCTTCAAAAGAAAGGCTAAGATTGCTTTGGTAAACAGAACAAATTAAACAATATTTTGTAAGAATTAAAAAGATATAATTTTAAACTTTTACGTGTTGAATTGTCAAATCCTCTAGGTATTTCTATAATAAAAAAATGTCACATTGACTAGGCGGAAGTGAAGAAAGTAAAAAAAGCCGAGTAATACCATAAAATAACAAAATACTGAAGTTATTGTTTATTCACTTTTTTTTTGCATATGCGTATTTCGACAACTTATGTCTCATCAGAGCAGATCAGAACCGAAATATTTAGAGGTCCTATAATCGAAAAACATGTTAAAGCTGATAGAGAACAAATCACCAAATAAGATCTAAATATAGAGCCAAAATTCAGCTAAGGACAGAGGTATGCATGAAGGAGATACTCCCAAGTTTTAATACAAAATTTGTAAAATTTATTATTAGATATTGTAAGTTTTAATACAACCGGTTTTCGAGTCAGCACCGAAGTACTGACTACGGGATTGGTGAATACCCTCGGGGACTAACAGTCCACCAGAAGAGGCATCGACCCAGTGGTAGTAAATATCAAAATACCGAAATAAGTGTTATTCATTTTTATGCATATATCCATTTCGACAACTAATGTCTCATCAGTTATTATCACTACTATGATTATCAGTATTATTATTTAAAATAGAAAGAATGATAGTCACACCCATAAAAAGGATTAATTGAATATCAATTTTCCCCCCAAAAAAGGTTTTCGGGTCAGAACCGAAGTACTGACTACTGGGCTGATGAATATCTATGCGGCTAACAGCCTGCCATGAGAGATATCGGCCTTATTGTTAATAGATAACAAAACATGCAAATTGCTTTAAATTTGGTTTCTGCATGCAACAGCCCATGTCTCTTCAGTTAAATAACAAAATACCATAGTTACTGTAAATAAGTTTCTACATATGGCCATTTTGACAACGCATGTCTGTTCAGTGCAGATCTTTAAAGTTGATAATGCACAATTAATACACAATTATTTTAAATAAAACAAATCGTGAAATATTTACAGAAACATTTATGTTATGGAACATGTTTTCAGTTTTATGATTTTTATGCTTAAATGTATTTCTTATTTTAAACATCATACATAAGTATGAAATATCAGACGTTATGTCCTAAGAAACCTTTGAAAACTTACTATATTGACATATAAACGGGTAAGACCCTACACAAAGGACGTCATTCCATTTTTCTGTTCTAAGGTCTAATACTGCACAGTTCTGAATACATATTGCATCACTATCATGTCCACAATAGTCTCCTCCCCAATTACTGAATTCAATCTCTTTGACTGTAAGGAAAATAAAATTATATTTGGTAAACGATTTCGACATCAAACTTGAATCGCATTATATATCTAACTTCTAAAAGTAAGTAAGTACATGGTATGTATGTTTTTGAAAAGTAACGTACGATAAGGTTACAAGACTAAAGCAACATGAGAATGCTTGTTTTGTTTGTATGTTTATTATACTATAGGGAAACGGGATAGAGAAAGGGCAGGTTTGGGTACTCATAAATCGTTTGAACCTTCTGGTAGCTCTCGGTACCAAGTCCAGCTATTCCGAGTTCCTGTCGTTGTTGTCATTGTATTGGTTTTTTGTGCAGTTCCCTGTCATCTGATTGTAATTTTTGGCAATTGTAAGTATTTCCTGTAATCTTCTCTATATTACCTGTAAACAAACAAATAAAGGGATATGGAGTGAAATGTCCATCTGACATAATCCCTTTGAATACATGGAAAGATGAAGCAAATGGAACAGCGCTTTCATAGTGTTCCCTTTAAAAATTTTGCCGAATAGCATAAAACACAGAAATCGAGTTGTGTCGCAACAAGTAACTAATTCATTAAAACTGTACATATAATGCTTCTTTTAGCTTAATTTTCATATACATTGATTTTGAAACAAGTATGTCCATTTTGGGCTGTTTCCTTTTACGTCATATAAAAGATAAAGCAACGATAATGGTCTGAATAATCAAGTCTTTGTGTGTACTACAATTGGATATGTGTGCTTGCTTATCGTTTCGTAATTTTTATTAATTTGAATGTGGAGATCATTAGGAAATATGCGTTTCTTTGAACCAGCTGTGAAAAAAAACAACCGTGGTAGAATCCCAAAGGAAAAAAGCACAAATAAGTGTCCTCCAGAGACAATGCAAAAGCAAGAACACAAGAAGGCGGACGACCAAAGAAGCTACACACATACACTACAAATAAAACACTCAAATTTCAAACATTTACAGTTTGAATTCTAAAAACAACTGTGCATCAGGTCTTCAGGAAGGGTAAGCATGTCCTGTTCCGTATACAGCATCCGTTACACTGTCAGTGGGTCAATCCAGGTTAAAGTTAGAATTGGTAATGTAAAATCTGGGAAGATGTGAATGTAATTGAAAATATCCGTTTTATTTGTGATACCGACATTTGATATCTAATTATGATGTCGAGGTGATGGCCATAGAATTTCAGAGGGGAGGGGGGCGAAAGTTAAAACTGCAAATATATCACTGACTTAGCATTTTTTTACAATGCGTTTGCTCTTTCAACAAAGCCTCTCTATCAACTACAAGCTCTATATGAACGAATTAACTGTCAAATACACTCCATATGCTTGGGAGGTCGACTTATTGCTGCTTCATTAAAAAGGGAAAGTTCACAACTGGGAATGCAAAATCATCGCGTTTGTCATATAACCTAGATTAAGACGTTTATGTTGATCAATATATAACACAAGATTAGGGTATGAAGCAGGTTTGGGTGAATCGGTTGTCTTTTCAATTTTAAGTTCCCTGGGGTAGATCCGATGTAAATATTCTTTAAATCTTGGATAATAAAGAGAAAATACATCGACTGGGCTAGTTGTTTTTTTTTGTTGTTGTATGAGCCCTTGTAAAAACTTGTAAAAACTTTGCTTCATAAAAATAAAGGAAAGGGGTAGCTTACAGTGTGACAATTTGCCCCATAGGAATTCCCTTTTTTTTGTTGGAAAACGTGGTCGATAAAAAAAATCAAGCATCTTTATCATGTTATTTTCACTGTATTTCTTGTTCGACTCAGTAATGTTCTGAGCAAAATCTGTTTTATCTTTTCATTTTACAAAAAAGAAATTAGCATTTTCCGTTTTTTTTTGTGCTGATATATTTATGTATTAGATAGGAAATTACTCTTTTAAGTTTATTATGTGGAATGGCTATATACAAAGGGTAGAAAAATCTAACTTTTGAATGCTGTTGCGTTATACCAGATTGTTTGATTAGATGTTTCCTAGGAGACTTTTGGATTTTTTCAGAATCAATATCTGATTCACGCCGCTCGTAGAATAAGATTTTTTGCGGCAGCTTTTTAGACTATCGCTTATTGTAGTCAATAAAGTGGTAAGGTGTTTGAATATGTACTTAGGGGTGCATATGGTAATCCTGTAATGAATCAATGTTTGTAAGGATTCTTTTGAAGCTTAGTCTCCCAGTAAATATTGGGGAGATTACTGCTATATTAATCATCCAATTAAGTACCGCAGCAATACACAAAGTGAAAAGTAAACGAAAAAAAATCCCCCCCCCCCAAAAAAAAATAATAATAAAATAAAAAACTAAAACAAAAACAAAAACTATATACAAGAAACAACAAACTACCAAACGAAAACCAAACACTTGAAAAAACAAAACAAAAGACAAAAAAAAAATCACTCAAGAAATAGAAAAAAGAATAACGACAGTTGCTATTCCATGCATACATGCATTTGTAATGGAATTTTTGCATGAAATTTGACTATGACATATAACAAAAAACATACATCTTCTGTATTTGATTTAACGTTAATAATTTAAACTTCCACAGAGCATTCAACAAACTGATTTATTTTTCAATGATTACAACGATATATGTTTATTCAATTTAGAAAATAGTAAAGTACTCTCTACCAATCAGGTAACATGATTTCAGCTGTTTTATTTGTGAAGAACAAAAGGAACCATGTTCTTATGAAAGGATTATCTATTGTATTTTACATGTTAAGGTCAATAGATAAAAACAGCTTGAGGCATTTCATTTAGATTGTAAAGTAATTATTTGTAAAATAAGAAGTGTTCATTCATTCAAAAGCCAGTATTTTGGTATTTTCAAACAATAAATTAACTTATCATTATCATTCAGATAAACATCAAGCAAAAATATATTGGGGGGGGGGGGGGGGAAAAANGGGGGGTATAATCATTACCTTAATAAAAAAGCAAGGATAAAGCATTGGAGGATACAAATGACGTTTCTTCTTGAAAACCACATTTTTGGAAATATTGTTAAATTTTGTGTAGAATAAGTTATCAAAAACGTAATATGTACACAAGTTATTGTGCTTGGCATCAGGATTCTGTGATGATCACATCGGAAAATCACCCCCAGCCCTCCCTCAACCAAAAAAAAAAAATAATAAAAGAAATACATACCCACTGTAGCACGTTTTAAGGCTCAGATTTCATAACGTAATATAAAACTGTAAGTCAGTATATCTTAATCATCACTTTTTACTTCTGTAAGCTCTGAACCTTCCTTCTCCATAATGAACAACTCTGTGTAATTACGTTTTTTATAACACCCGTTTTATCACATTCATGGTTTTCCATAGACCTTAATTACTTCAATTAAAGCATGTATGGGTGAAGTCAGATTGAGCTAAATTAGTCTATCTATTGTGTGTGTACAATGTTTGATTACTGTAATAATTTCTTGAGTACTTTACAATATTCTAGATTTGTTTGAACATGATTATCCCCTTCTTCTTGATAAGTACTCGCTAACGCTCGTACTTAATCACGAAGACGGAGAGTATCATGTCCTCACATATATTTGTCTTTAAAGATAATGAAAACCGAGCCGTAAATCATAATCCCTTTGGTCATTATTTTTATTATAATTATTTGTTTTTTTGTTTTTTTTTCTTAAAAAATTACAAGAAGTTTTTTATTTGTAGGAAATGAATTTACATCAAATACATCAAATGTGTCTGTTGCATATGGTTAATGGAATAACTTTTTCCCAAATGACAATAAATCATTCCGTAAGACAGCTTAATGTTGTATTTCTACCGGATTTGACTTTACTCCCGGAATTAACATGTTCATAATATCGAGTGCCTTAAAAGAAGCAGGAGATGCTTACTCTACCTATGCACCTAATATCACCCATGTTTTTATTGGGTCCGTGTTGTAAATCTTTGTATGTGTTTTTTTTCAATTGTCTTTTCTTCGTATTCCTCATATTATGTTTTTGTATCTCTGTTTTTTTATGTTGTCATTGTCCCTTGATTATTCGTTATAGACTAATGAATTGGTTTTCACTCACTTTCATGTATGCAAAATACAAAAGTTTCATAATTAACTAAACAGCTATGGCAAATTGACATTTTCTGTGTTGGATGTTATCGATACTAGGAATATTGAAACTTCCTGTAATTTGACAAAAAAAAGAAGAAATGGACATGGAATATTAACCCGAGAATATCGCATGAATTTGAAACATCACAATGACAATCCTGCTGCTTTAAAATTGCACTTATTATTTCGTTACTATATATGTTTTCTTAATTATCAATACAATTTCAATTTTTTTAGATATACGGTAGTAATCTTTATATTCATACACTGCGCTTTCACATATAACCTTTATTTCCTTTTCGTATGAGGCTACTGCCTTTACATTGTAAACTTTAATGTAGTTTCGAGGTAATTACAAACAAGAGAACAGTAAACACATACGATAGGCGAAAACTACAATCACATGTCACAATTCAGAATAGAACTGCACTAAAAAGTCTAATGAAAGACAAGAGACAAACGTTAATAACGATAGTAACTCGGGATAGCCGGAATTCGTACCAGCACTAGCATAAGCCAGGGGTATGATTAAACAAGTTTATGGGTACCCAAATCTCCCCCTTTTCTATCCAATTTCCCTATTGTATAATAAACATACGAATAAAACCAAATACAGGTAGGCTACTAAATCTAGGACCACTTTCTTGAAAAAGAAAAGAATATGGCAAAGATGGGTCAAAGAGTGCTTGTCGGCTAGCTCGAGGAACCTAGTCTGCATGTAAAACACTACCGCACTACGAAGAAAGATTTAACTCAAAACTTCCGGAAGGGGTTGGAAAAGAGCCTTCGTGTATTTCAGTAGACATTGGTAGTATAAGTGAGGACCAGTATATGTATAAAATCTTCAGATCACTGGATTCCAAAGCTAGTTTAACGAATTTGTGTAGAAAATCCCTTCAATATCAACTATTGCGAAAAGAATGTAAGTTACGTCCCAGCTTTCCTGGATTTTTATCAGTTTCTGGCATTTTAAGCAACATTTCCATGAAATTGAGGACGAGAAATACCGTTTGTAATAAGCTGTTTGCGAGTCACGTCATATTTAGATATGAAATGTTCATATCTTTTTTAAAACATAATAAAAGTATTCAGTGATTTATGAAATCTGTAACCTTGTTGCTCATTAAAATCGTTCAGGATAGAAAAAATGCGAGCAAATCGTACAAATTGAGATATGTACACCCAGGAGGATGGAGTTAGAATAACGTTGCCGTCAAGCAAAGGAGAATTAGTAAAAGTGAAATCAAAATAATCAGTTTTATCATAAATTTTAGTTTTTATTTTACTAGAGTAAATCGTTATGCTTAGATCTAGAAAAGTGCAGTATTTATAGTCTTTATCTAATTCATATCTAATTTCAGTTCTTGCGGACAAATGACCTTCTATCAGTACCTAAAATATTGAGTTTTGCAACCCTTTCACCTAATACATGTCAGATGCAACATACAAAAACAAAATAAAAAACATAAGGACAGATTTGTTAATACGTAAAAACGATAAGTTTTGTACTTTCGATCAATATATATGGAATATAGGACATTTTGTTTTTGATACGGACTTTATCACGGCCAGTATCAAGCGAGCCTGTAAGGCGAGCTTGATGCCTTATGCCGTGATAAAGTCCGTACCAAAAACAAAATGTCCTATATTTCTTTTACCTGTAATACACAAAATGATAAATAGACCTCTATAATAGATTGAAATAAGCTGGAATTTCACAGTTAGTTCATTGTTTATTGCATTATTTCTATGCATTCTTAATTCAACGTATTACGCAATATGAACACGAAAAATAGTACCAAAATATGACGTTAGCTTAGCAACCCCCACGTGACGCCTTCACAGTGACCTGCTAATTTTGTGACAGTGTACAGTTCGATGATACTTACATTATCAGTCTGTGCAGATCGAAGGAAATTCATACAAATTACCGATAATATTTTACGAAAGGATATGGGGTAAATGAACAAGAGACCATAAGACATATGTTAACTCCAACTGCAATAATTTTAATGAGCTGTATGTAAGTGTTATTATGCATGTATTTCAGTGCAAAAGTAATTTGTCTTATTTTGAAGGTTTTGTGTTATATGTTGAGTCAAAGAATGAGGCACTGTTTTTAAATTTGTTTGATGATAATGTAAACTTTATTTTGTTCTCTAATGGTTGATATTATTGTCATACGCTGTTTTAAAAGTTGAAGCAAAATTTATTTTTTTTTATAAACTACCAAAAGTAGAGTTAAGAGTAAAATGCATCCTTTCTTCGTCAAACCATTGAGATTTAGAATTTAGCCGAACCCAGTAACTTGCAAAGTATCCATTTGTTCCCAAATGTGAACAGGTAAAAGTTTAAACAGACAATTACAACTCTATTTTTACATTTCTATAGATCTGAATAGTGTGAACAACAACACAATGGATTAATCTCGTTGCGTAACAAGTTCTACACCTCTTTTGATCATTCTGTGTTGTTCGGCATTGGCTATGTCCTTGTCATTGTTATTTCACACGGTCAAACCGCATTTAGTCAAACCAGAGGTACGCTGAGAATGGTGTAATCAAGATGCTTTATGATCGACAATATTTTTTGTCGAATGAAAAGGAAGTATTTCTACAGACAATAGGGACTCGAATTGAAACTTAGTGTACGCCCCTTGTATCTGACCTTTTCCCTTACTCGTTTGCGGCCATGCTTTTGCAAGGCTTAATACATAGAATACAAAAACCTTTTACACAGCCATTTGATTTCAGCTTTGGCTACAACGACGATCTACTTCTCTTGAAAGCTTGAAAATTTACTTCAACATTTTTATTTTACCCAAATGCTTTACACCATAACTAAATTTAAACAATTTTTCATATTGGCAGTATTTGGCATTGCACAATATCATGCTCTTCTTTCATAATTGATGATGTTGTTATACCAAATCTATTTAGAAGTATTTCAATTAAAATTTCATATGTAAGAAGGCTTGATATCATAGTCAACGGAAATTATGTCCTTAGCTAGCTGTCAGTAACTGCGNTCTCTTGCCATCTTGATTGATAAATAACTGTATTTGAACAAATTACCGACAATATTGATTGAAATTTACAATAACGCAGGGAAATATACTGAAAAAGTTAAGTCACAGCCTAAACTGACCTTACATAACATATATAACATGGCCGGTATTAGAGTTCAGAATTTGAAGACCGGATTTCGGAACCTCCGAAAACCGGAACCTCGTAATACCGGCCGATTTCTTTGGTCCCGGGTTTCGGAGGTTCCACTGTACATAGAATACAAAAACCTTTTACACAGCCATTTGATTTCAGCTTTGGCTACAACGACGATCTACTTCTCTTGAAAGCTTGAAAAAAACTACTTATACATTTACTTCAACATTTTATTTTACCTAAATGCTTTACACCATAACTAAATTTAAACAATTTTTCATATTGGCAGTATTTGGCATTGCACAATATCATGCTCTTCTTTCATAATTGATGATGTTGTTATACCAAATCTATTTAGAAGTATTTCAATTAAAATTTCATATGTAAGAAGGCTTGATATCATAGTCAACGGAAATTATGTCCTTAGCTAGCTGTCAGTAACTGCGAGCATTTGTCCGGACAGTACCTTTGTGTATTGTCTTCATGTTTTATGTACTTCATTGTAAGGGTACTCGTTTTGATAATTTGGACTTTTTTCTAGTTTGATTTTTACTGTGAGTCTTTTTGTGTATTTGTTTTTAGCCATTCACCACACATAGGGGGAGGGTTTGGATCCAAGAAAACGAGTTTAACCCCATCGCAATTTTTGCGCCTGTCCCAAGCCAGGAATATGTTGGTCATTGGCTTGTCCTTGTCTTCTTATAAACTTTTAGTTTCTTTATATTTGGGTTATTGGATGTGGTTTGTTTCCATTGATTTATTCACTTTTTTACCTTTTCGGGGCCATTTAGGGCTTATTATATGGTATGAGGTTCCTCACTGTGTTGAAGACCATATGGTGACCCCTAGATGTTTTGTTTTTGGTCATTTTAACCTGAATATGGGATGTTGTCTCCTTGATATTTACCCCATTTCCTTTCTTTTTCATATCTTTTGTTGTTAAATGGAAAAAAAGATAGACTCTTGAAATCTTAGCTATATGACAAATGTGATGATATTTTCTTTCCATTTGTGAAAGTTTTTTTTTTCACTTGCAGCGATATTCCTGTCTCTCCAGCGTGGGGAATCCGCCAGTGACATCAGGTTCTCCGTAATGGAATTTGATTCATTACTGTTGAGAATGCAATTTTTAAAACAGAACAAAAGGACTATCCCAAAAGCTACTGAGTCAAAAATTTGTTTAGCATTTGATACTTTTTCATTCCTCCAGACAATATATTGCCGTTGCTATTACAACATTGAAAGATATGACATGTAGGTGTCCATATAAAAACCGGCGCCTTTTCAGCGATTCGTATTTCCTCGAATTAGATATTACCTATTTTGACTAAAAGGCGACTAGTGTTGTTAATAGAGTAACACATACTTATCCTTTTGGATCCCCTGATGACACTCGCTGGTTGTATGTGAGTTTATACATACATTTGCCTGTATTCTGCACAACACATGCTTATTTTCTTTCTTATATCTTTAACGCTACTATAACAATTTTTCTCCCACATTTTACAAGCAATTAAAACATATAAACTAATAAAATATCACATGTTTTGGGTTTAGGCAATTATATTTTCGGCTATTTTATGTAGCTTTCATACTCTCTGTTCTCCTTTATAAAGACTCTTTAAGGTAAAGATGTGGGCCTTATTCTCTTTTTACCTTTTATTTTCAATTTTATTTTGGGTCACCCCTATTTTACTAGTTATTCGTTTTACCTACCGTTATATTTTTTTTGTAGTTCCCGTTTTCAGAATATTTTTTTGTTCATTTATACAAGGCTTCACTGCCGATCTTTGTCACAAAAAGACGCAGGGTACACACTTCACGATTGAGTACTTTCTGCATCTTTCACTGTGCGAGTCGCCTTCACTCAACTTGTCAAATCGTATGAGTTTATTGTGTTAACCTGTTCGTGTGATAGGGAACGTTGAGCGTTTCCATTGCTGTAAGCTCAGTTTTCAATGGTGATAGAAACTTATGATTTCTCTTTTCATGCGTGACATCTGAAGGGCAATTAAACTGTACAGGGTTCGTAGATGTGACAGATGAAACATGTGCGACAGATTGAGCTCACACTCAAAAAGAGCTTGATTTGATACCTGTAAAAATGTACTAGTAAAACTCATGTCGTCTTATTAACAAAAACAGATATTTCTTTTGTATTATTTTTGGAGCTGTAATTTAGATAAGGTCAGGTTGTTTCATTAATACCTAAAGAAAGTTGCCAGTGCTGATTTCTGACATTTGGTCTAATATTCGGACTCCTCTGTATTTTTCCATATCAAAACATGTAAAATATTTCGCCCATGAATACCCACTTTTCGTGATATATTCTAAAAAAATGTACCTGTAGAGACTGTCTCGTTTGCATGTACTCCATATCCTTTCTTTGTATACCTCTAAGGAATTTTGGACAAAATTTCAAGAATTTGATATTACTCCTGCAATCGAATTTCAAAACTTACAAATTTTTATTCAAAGGTAAAAAGGTGGGTAACAGGGAACATCTTTAACGGCTGAAAATCGCATGCCACTATATGCTAGGAAACTACACAGGAAAAAACACAAATAAGACAAAAGACAATCGTAAACAACGGTAGAAACTCTTGCAGCCTATGAAAAAATCTAGAATTGGACATTTTCCGCCAAATTTCAATTGCTTGAACCTCAAAAATCAAGTGCATGAACCCGTTATTTTTTTTTTTATTTTTAACCTTATATTGAATTCTACAGATTCAGAACACTTTTATGAAATTGTCATTTTTTATCATTCAAATGTGGCAGCTGCTTTCAAAACATTGCTATGCATGAAGTAACTTTATTAAAAAAAATTAAATATCTACAGAAACAGAAACACGTCATACTTACGCCAAAAGATGTTTAAAATCCAATGGTTAGAAGTTATAATAAGCAAACAAACAAGAAACCAGAGGCTCCCAACAGCCTGTATCGCTCACCTGGCTTTCAGTTGCCACAATCAAGCTAACATTGTAAGTAATAGAGTTGAACTTCAGTCCCTCAAACTTTGGTCGTTCAAACACCACCAATCAAGTTTTGAAGTTCCAATTGGAAACCAAATTTCATTGAAATCAGACAATGTTGAATTTTCCCACCTTTTATGGCGGCCATTTTGAAAATGGCTGTAAGCGAACAAATTTTAACATCAGTTTTGAAGTTATGACACCAACTGTTTGGAAACCAAGTTTCATTGAAATCGGACCATGTTTAATTTTCCCGCCTTTTTTGGCTGCAATTTTAAAAAAGGCAGTCAACGAACAATTTTCAAATTTGGTTTTGAAGTCACAACATTAATATTTATTTTGAAACCAACTTTCATTGAAATGGGACAATGTTGAATTATCCCGCCTTTTTTGGTGGCCATTTTGAAAATGGCCATAAACGAACATTTTTTCAGTTGCAACATAAATATGTATTTGGAAACCAACTTTCATTGAAATCGGACAATGTTGAATTTTCTCGCCTTTTTTATGTCCATTTTGAAAATGGCTGTAAACGAACACTTTGAAGTCGCAACATCAATTATCTATTTGGAAACCAACTTTGATTTAAATCGGACAATGTTGAATTTTCCCGCCTTTTTGGCGGCCATTTTTAAAATGGCGGTCAACGAACAACTTTTAACGTCGGTTTTGAAGTTGCATCATCAATGACATTTGGAAACCAAATTTCATTGAAGTCGGACAATGTTGAATTTTCCCGCCGTTTTTGGCCATTTTAAAAATGGTGGTCAACGAACACTTTTCAACACCGGTTTTGAAGTCGCTTCATTAATAACTATTTGGAAACCAAATTTCATTGAAATGGAATAATGTTGAATTTTCCCGCATTTTTTGGCGGTCATCTTGAAAATGGCGGTCAACAAACAATTTTAAACACCAGTTTTGAAATCCACACAGCATGGCAAACATTTTATCAATTTACACTTTACCTTCATCTTCTATAGTTTTGGAAATAAAAGACCAAATACGAGGGTTGTCCGTAAAGTTCGTGGACATTGATAGATAAAAATAAAAACAACGTTTTATATACTTCTATTTTGCATATTCGTAAACCTGCACCTCATATGAATTTAGATATTTGAAAGTTGATGAAATTTTACATTCAAAATTGCAAATTTCACCTCGTAAAAAGCACTGGAATAGTGACCCGGAGCACAACAAATATTATATGTCAAAAGTAATATCTTATATTAATTGGTTTGTGGGTACTTTGTAAAATTCAGGGAATTGTCAAATGAAAATGACATTGCGATGTTTACAATGTATTCAACGTCAAAATTGTAAAATTTCAACTGTAAAAGATTCAAAATGGCAAATTAACCGAGGTTTAAATGAGTCAAGATAAAATCGAAAAGTCTATAAACTCTACGTTTTTTGAAAACGTGGAGCAGTGACGAGAGTCTAGATTTGCTCAAACATTGGGAAACATCCGCAAATATCAACAAATTCGCGAAATATTTTTAAAAAAGCAGGGTAAAGTATGTTTTCATTAGTAATCAAGTAGTACAAAACATTTTTGGACACAACTACCAGTTTTAAAGGTTAGAAAAATATGTAAAACAGGCAATTTTTTATATGTCGCAAAACTGCAAGTTCAGGGTGTTATTGACTATGATCGTCGACTATCAGTCAATGAAGTTGGCAAGTGGTTTGAAACTTAAAAAAAATCTTCACACAAGAAATTAAATCAAATTCCCTAAATATTTTTAAGACTACAAACCATAGTAGTTCAGAATTTGTTGAATTGCTAATTCTTCATGCAATGTTAACAGCAAAAGTAGAACGCCGTACAACGTCAAATTTTAGAGTTTGTGCGCCGGGTGTATAATGTTAGTCTGATTTGTATTGAAATAATAGTAATAATGTTTGGTTTGATTGCGATGATATTTTGTATTGTTATGCAGGAAAATACGTTATTACTTAAAATATTAATTTCATATACATTATCGATATTTCGTAAATTTTATTCAGATTGTCCACGAACTTTACGGACAACCCTCGTATATGAAAATTTTGAAAATTCCGCGAAAAAAGGGCAACAACTCCTTTTGGATTTTCTTCAAAATTTCAGGGTTAGTAGATCTTGCTCTACTGAACCTTTTTGCAATAGACACTTGACCTCTATCTGTTACACTTTTTGAAATAAAAAATAAAAAATGCACAAATTTTGAAAATTTTACGGAGAAAGGGCAATAACTCCAAGACGGGTTTTCGGATTTTCTTCAAAATTGCAGGGCAGGTAGATCTTGCTATGCTGATCACTTTAACTCAATGTCAGATTTTTGATATCTGTAACGGTTTTTGAGTTATTTGCAAAAATAGCAATTTACCCCCTATGTTCTATTTTTAGTAACAGCAGCCATGTTGTTTGGTCTTCGGACTAATCGAACACAATTTTGAAACTGCATACCCTGGTGATGCTTCAGGCCAAGGTTGGTAACAATTGGCTCAGCAGTTTCAGAGGAGAAGATTTTTGAAATTGTTGACGGACGACGGACGGACGACGGACGCAAAGTGATGGCAAAAGCTCACATGGCCTTTTAGGCCAGGTGAGCTAAAAATCGTGAAATAAGAAAATTTCAGAAGAGATAACCAGTATGACATTCTTAGGATGCGTAACACCATGAAAATAATAAAATTCACATATAGCAGCTTGTCTATACTTTTACAAATAAACTGCATACATTTAAAATATGGTCATAATAGCTTATCCATTTATTTTTTTAATCTTACAATTTGTCCATCTCCATGAAGGCTCTTTTATGTCTAGTGTTAATCTAAACGCCCCAATATAAACTTCTTTCCATTTCCATCCAAGTTCTGCTTCAAGTCTTTTGATCGCATTTACCACAAATTTTTCTGTTTCTGTATTATTTATTTCCACTAAATATCCACCTCTCTTTTTGCAATGGTTGCTGGCTTTTGCGTATGCCATTCCATCATTTATAAATTCATAGCAGTTACTATTGAATCGTTTGACATTGTGATGATCCAAATTATTAAAAGGGCATGTTTTCTCATCTACGCCTAAGAAGTAAAGAGAATATTGTAAAACTAGATAACCAACAACAAAGGAAAAACATGCTAGAGCAAATTAACAAGCAAAAAAGGAGAACCATAAAAATCGCAAGAGCCCGATTCGCTCACCTATGGCTATGGCTGACATATACAGTCAAAATAATCTCAATGTTTAAGGGTCTCAGTTTCAAGTTTTTTAATAGACATTGAAGTTATATGATCCAAAAATGTTCCTAACTGGTAACTTTTTTAAATGGGGGTGCAGACCTACTGCAACATTTCTTGAAGAAAGACATCAAAGAACCATTGCGCCTAATTTCTCTTCCCAAGTATTTTCTGAGGAGACTCTTTTATCTGCCCTGAAGAGACAAAAGTTGTTGAAATGCGCATATGCACAAAATTAACAGTGACCTCGGTATTTTGTTATTTGATACAACAGCACCGATGTCTCAGCTGTTGGACTTTTAGTCCCCGAGGATACTCACCAACCCAGTAATCAATACTACGGTGCTGACCCAAAAACCGATTTTGTTCTGAAACTTGCAATATTGAAATTTTACAAACGTTTGTTTACAGCCAAGGAGTATCTCCTCATGCAAAGCTCTGTCCTTAGCTTAATCTTTTTTTTTATTTCGATCATATTTGGTTATTTGTTCTCTATCAGCTTTTTATGTATTTGATTTAATTTATGGACTCTCAAATGTTTTTATTTTATCTGCACTGAAGAGATATAAGTTGTCGAAATGTGCAACATATCTAACATTGACTTCGGTATTTTGTTATTCTAATACTTTCTCATGGGGTCCACGTTTAAACTCTGTTCCAAGCTGGGACCATCTTAGATGTGATACGGATATGCCGTGCACATCTTTCAGACAGAACAAAGTAGGGACCACTGTTACGCAGTTACGAAGTACGGTTCCAATTGGCCCGGTTCTTAAAGAGAAGATCACTGAATATGTGTTTCCACAGGGTCCAAATTTAAACTAAGTTTCAAGCCAGCGGCCATCATTGATGAAGTGCAGACTTGCTGGACACATTTCCGAATGGGACCACTCAAGAAGTATTGTGACCAAGTTTGTTTCTAACTACTCTTTCAGATTAGAAGATCTTTGAATGATTTCCTATAGAATCCAATGTTAAAATGTGTTCCATTATGGCTGCCATCTTGGATGCGATATGGATATGCCGGACGCATTTTTCAAACGGGACCCACTAAGGACCATTGTGACTAAGTATGGTTCCAACTGGTCCTATTCTCTCAGAGAAGAAGATCCCTGAATGATTTCCCTTAGGTTCCAATGTTAAACTAAGTTCCCTGCTGTCAGCCATCTTGGATGAAGTGCAGACTTACGGGACATATTTTTGAAAGGGGACAAACTAAGAACAATTGCTATCAAGTTTAGTTCCATTGTCCATGAAGTTTCGGAGGAAAAGATATTTAAATGTGTTTCCCTATATGATCCAATGCTATGTTCCACGCTGATAGCTTTCTTGGATGAGATACTTACTTACTGGACATATTTTTGAAAGAGGACAATCCATGGACCATTGTGCCCTAGTATGGTTGCAATTGTCCTTGGGGTTGCAGATTAAAAGATCTTTCCCATAGGATCCAATGTTTAGACCATGTTCCTCACTGGCGACCATCTTGGATGTTATGTGGACATGTCTGATAAACTTTAAGAACGGATCAACTAAGGATCATTTTCACCAAGCATGAATTAAATGGCCAAAGTCTTTCAGAGGAGAAGATCTTTGAATATGATTTCCCATAGGATCAAATTTTAAACTAAGTTCCATTGGATGCAGACTAATCAAACACATTTTAAAGGGGGACCACCCATGGACTATTCTGACAATGTTTGGTTCAATAAGGCTCTGCGGCTTAAGAAGAGAAGATCTTTTAATACCCACCCATAGTATCCGATATTAAAACCATCATGTAAGGAATATTGTGACCAAGTTTAGTTCCGATTGGTAAGGTAGTTACATAGGATTACCAAATAAAACCGACATACTGATTTTTCCTTTTAATAAAATGTATTTATGAAAACAAATTTTATACGTTGAACCCTAGATCAAATTAACAGTTTAATATTTCATATTAATTGGTTGATTGGTTGAATATTGTTTTACGTCTGCTTGGCAATATTTCAGCTATATTAAGACGAATAAAAGTTTATCGATAAATTATTACTTTGGAGTATGGAAAGAGTCATTGGACAGGAAATTCAAACTGCCGCTAAAAAAGAAGCCTCGAAGCCGATCCCCTACGGACCACTGAAAAAAACTTGCTACAAGGTTTTTGAACGTGCATTGATTTTTTTATTCCAGTAAAGTGGATGATAGTTGCATTTCATGATATGCTATCAAATCAGATACTTCATCATTTCAGAAATGATTTCTAATTGCATCGAATAAATCGATAACTTATAAAGGATCCCGTTAACTGACATGCAAGATATATATTTTTTTATTTTGCTTATTCGACATCAGTTTTTCGTTTTTACGAAATGATATTTTTATTTTTCGAAATAATTTGATTATATTTCTTTTAATCGAAAAAGTATTTCGTTTTATCGAAACAAGTTTTCCGTTTTAATGAAAAAGTTATTTTATTGTTTGAAATATCATAATAAGTATTATGCTTTAGATACAAAATATTTAATTTATTTGAAATACTATTTCGTTTTATTGATAAGTTATTCATTACAGCCTTTCTAAGGAGTTTTAAATTTTGAGAAACACAATTTGAATGAATTTCAGAATATTTAAGGGTTGAAAAATAAGTTTTTTATTGTGTGCGGTTTAAAATTAGTCTATAAAAATGACCAAAACAATTAGAATTTATTTGAAAATTTTATTCATCATATCCTTTCAATGTAGTTTTTTTTTTTTTAATTTTTCCAAAACACAATTTTGATAAATTTTAGCATACTTTATGGTTGAAAAGTCCGATTTCAGTCTACAGTTTAAACTCGATCTTTAAAAATTACCCAAACAATTTAGTTTTTTTTTTAAAATGCATTCAATCTATCCTTTCTGAGGAGTTTTATATTTAGAGACACACAATTTTTATGAATTTCAGCATATATAATGGTTGAAAGGTTATATTTTTAGTCTGCTATAAACTAAGTCTTTATTAAGTTATTATAGTTTCTATAAAAGATTAACATTTTTTGAAAGTTTTATTCATCGTAGCCTTTGGAAGGAGTTTTGTATTTTGCGAATCACAATTTTAATGAATTTTAGCATACTTATGTGTTGAAAACTCAGATTTTTAGTCTGCGGTTTAAAATCAATCTTTAAAAATGACCATATCAATTTAAATTTTTTGAAAATTCATGCAATATATCCTTTCGAAATAGTTTTATTTTTCTAGAAACACAATTTTAATGAATATCAGCATATTTAAGGGTTGAAAAGTTAGATTTTTAGTGTTCGGTTTGAATTAAGTCTATAAAAATGACCACAACAATTAAAATGTTTTGAAAATGTTATTCACTATATCTTTTCAAAGGAGTTTTATATTTTGAGAAACACAATTTTTATGAAATTAAGAATATTAAATTTTAAGGGTTGAAAAGTTAGAGTTTTTAAGTGTTCGGTTTAAAATGAGCCAACAAAAATGACCAAAACAATTAAGATTTTTTAAGGTTGCATTCATCATATCCTTTCGAAGGAGTCTTATATTTTGCGAAACACAATTTTAATGAATTTTACCATACTTATGGACTGAAAAGTCAGATTTTAGTCTGTTGTTTAAATTCATTCTTTAAAAATGACCAAAACAATTCAAATTTTCTAATAATTTAATCAATCTATCCTTTGGAAGGAGTTTTATATTTTGAAAACCACAGTTTTATTGAATTTCAGCATATTTGAGAGTTAAAAAGTAAACTTTTTAGTTTGCGAGTCAAACTCAGTCTATAAAAATTACCAAAACAATTTATTTTTCAAAGAAAATTATTCATATCCTTTAGAAGGAGTTTTATATTTTGCAAAACACAATTGTAATGAATTTTAGCATACTTAAGGGTTGAAAAGTCAGATTTTTAGTCTGCTGTATAAATTTAGTCTTAACAATGATAAATAAAAAATAAGGTTTTTTGAAAAATTCACTTCTTCTTATCCTTTCGAAGGAGTTTTATATTTGTTAATGTTAATGATTTGAAGCATACCTAAGGATTGAAAAGTGAGATTTTTAATTTGCGGTTTAAACAAAGTATATAAAAATCACCAAAACAATTCAATCTCTATACATGACTAATACAATAAAATTTTGTTGAAAATTTTATTCATAATACTCTTTGTAGGGATTTTTTTATTTTGTGAAACATAACTCTAATGTATCTTAGCATATTTAGAGTTTGAAAAGTGGGATTTCCGAGTCTTTCGTGCATGAATGCGTCAAATCATTTCTTTTTTTTCATTTCATTTTTGAAGCAAGGACTGTAAACGAATTAACATTTTGTTTATTTGAATTAAATATTTTGCTTTATCAAAACAAGTATTTCGTTTTAATCGAAAAAATAAAAAAAAAATCGAAATGTAACATGTATTTCGTTTATTTAAAATAATATGTCGTTTTAATTTTCGGAAAATTTTTCGTTTTATTTATTGATTTTTTAAAATTTTTTCTATTTTTTTTTTGGAAATAATAATTCTTTTCCCTCGAAATACCAGTTCGATTTTTCAAATTACTATTTAATTTTTTCGGAAAAGTATTTCGTTTTTTCGAAATAAGATATTCAGATTTTGCGAAATATTTTTTCGTTTTAAAGAAATAAGATCTACGTTTAATAGACTGTTATAGACTGTTATCGATCATCGACCGAAATAACAGACACTGGTAGGAGTACGCGTTATACTAGACTTTTTGTCACAGTGGCTACTTAGTGAATTATTTTCGATGAGCAGCCACAACTTTTGATAACGTCACAATATATTTGACCATGACCTTTTATGTTGCTAAAAATAGAATGAAATCTCATAGAATAAAAAAAAAAAGATAACAAGAAACACCCACAATGGTCGAATACACAGTCACATGCCAATATGTACCAAGGGAAAAAAAACACCACTCAAAAAAGACAAACGATAGAAATTCGGGACAACCGGATTTGGAACCGGCGCTAACAAAAGGTAGCGGTAGGGTTGAACCGGTTTACTGGTATCAAAAACCTCCCATTTTCTCTGTGCCGTTTCCCGGTAGTATAATAAACATACCAATAAAAAATAAAAACAGGTAGACTTCTGACTCCATGACAACAATCTTGAAAAGCAAAACAAATAAGTTTGAAAGATGAGTCAAGGAGTGTTCGCCGCTTTACTGCCCGGTGGCTCAGGGAGCCTAGTCTGTTTGTAGAACACTATCGCACTACGGAAGAAAAATAAAGAATTATTATGTCTTTCAGTAGACATTATCAGTATCTATGAGAGGCCTGTATGCGTGTAAAACACGTAGGTCATTGGATCTTGAAGTATATTTGACCCTTGATCCCAGGTTTTACTAAAACGTGAATTCATTTCCGGGCATTTAAGCACTAAGACCTTGATGTCGCCCTTTTCCTGGTATTATGTGTGCAACTGAGATAGATATGCAGATGAGATTATGTTGAGTATGCTAAGCAATTCACATTGGTCTCAACCAAACCCTTCTTATTTTCTTGTAGTCCTCTATTTATACCAAGCTATGTTCCCGTGTTAAACATTATTCTAACATTTCCTTATTATTAGAGTTATTTCCCTTTACTATATCTATAACCTAAGTTGCTATGAAAAGTCTATGTTATTGTAATACTTTCCTTACTAAGCTCCATTTATACAGTTTTAATGTTATGTTTATATTATGCAATTATTCCCCAGAAAAAAGCATACTTCAATTGCTATGACAGCTGTATATTGTTTTAGATTTTTTTGTACTTATCTCCATTATAAAGAGTTATTTTCCAACACACGAGTATCGTTTTGACAGTGCTTGCACGCCCTATTGCTATGGAGGTGTAGGTGGGCGGTGCTTACGTAGACGGATGTGGTAGATGTCTTAAATAGGTTAATTTTTGGTCTCTATCTTGAAAACACTAATATTATGTTGTTGTTTCACAAGACTTCGTAAAATATTCTGAGTTGGTCACCAATATGTTCAGACGACTAACGAGTCGTTTTTTTATTCGAAATAACTCTTAAATCAAGAATTATCAGAATAATATTCAAAAGAAAAATATCTCTGCATAAAAAGAGGAACAGACAGTCGTACAAGACAAGAAGGATTTAGATTAAGGTTAACGTTAAGAAAAGGGCTTTGAGTCAGTGCAAGTGTATATAGCGTAGGGATTAGTGTTAAATAATTAGGGTCCGGGTTTAGGTTTTGGTTAGGGTTTGATTGAGAACAGGGTGAATTGCTTAACACAATTATCAGGATCTCATTTGTATATACATCTCAGTTCCACATATCATTCCAGGAAACGGGCAAAATCAAAGTCAAAGTAAATCAGTGCGAGGAATTTAATTTACGTTGTAGTCAAGAGTCAAATTTACTTAGATTACATTCTGGTTTAAGCAACACCAAAGGTCACTGTCAAATGTATTGTGACGTTATAAAAAAAATCGGTTGCTCCTCATTTAAAATAAGGTACTTTCAAAATATTTAATAATATAACCGTTATTAAAGTCGATGATCATATGATAATAATCTATTTAAGGGAGATCATATTTCGTTTAAACGAACTATTATTTCGAAAAAAAAACCGAAATATTTTATTTAAAAAAAATGAAATTTATTATTTCGAAAAAACAAAGTACTATTTCGAATAAACGAAATACTTTTTCGAATAAACGAAAATGCATATCCAAAAAAAAAAAAAATAATAATAATAATAATCATAATAATAAACGAAATAGTATTTCCAAAAAAAGAATTACTATTTTCAAATAAAAAAAGAAATACAATTTCGAGAAAAACAATTCGCCTATCGAATTAATGAAAAAAAAAATTTCGAAATTAAACGAAAAAAATAATTTGAATTAACAAAATGATTCATGTTATTTCGATAAAACAAATTGCTGTTTCGATTACACGAAACAATTTATTTCTATAAAACGAAATATCATTTCCATAAAAAGAAGTTATTTCTAAAAAACAAAATAATAAATGATCAATATCGCAGTCTGTAAACGGGCTCAATACAAAAAAAAGTATTGAAACATATTTGAAACATTTGTAACTAAAATTTTAGTCTTTAAAGATGACAATTTTGAAATTTGTTTCCTTCAGGGCAGACACAAATAAAAAAAAATAAGAAAAAGTATATAGAAAGATGTATCAAATATGATGGAGATTAGATAGTGAAATATGATATTAATTACAAGCCAAAAATGGCTTAGTTATTCACCGGAGATACCTATAAGGTTTAAAAACAATGTCACATTTTTTGGTATTGCATTTTTCAAAATAAAATCGGTTTTGTGGACTGCATCGAAGGTTTATAGGGAAAGGATACCGATTTCCTGTTCAAAAGGATGGGTTGCATTAGGGTCTTACATCGGCCAACTGGTTTGCTAAAAAATAAATTTAGTGGAAGCATAATCTAGTTGATACTTTTCAACACTGGAACATTTGTAGTTTTTAACCATATGTGTATTTTGTCAAAACATTGCTTCATTCCACTGAAATTACCTGCTGGTTCCGCTTGCAAGACATTAAATTTTTTTTTTTAAAAATGTATTTTTAAGTGAAAATTCAGTGGATTTATGATATTCTGTTTTGTTATTTGTCTTAATTAACAAAGTTTGATTGATTTATATATGCAAATTATAGCTTTATACACATCAAAATTCTCAGAAAATGTGGCTTTGCTATTATTCTTTACCTTGCATCGACTTTTTTCTGACCTGGCAATCTGCCAAATAAGCTGAACAAGATCTGGTTTGATAAGAAGACCATATTTATTTTGTGAAGTTTTCCTTGTTTGTTTATTCCCGATATAAAAATGTGTTTTTGTGTATTTGAAACAATATATATGATCCGTGGAATAAACAATTGCCCTACAGCATTATCTGTGCATATGTAAAAAATATAGGTATATCAATTAACGCCAGATGGCAGCACATTCAAAGTGGGAAAAACTAAAGATTTGTGGCCAAAGGAACATAACTCAGTCAAAATCCAAAGACCACGCGCAAAAACTACAAAAATTTACATTTTTAACAGTAAAGCCAAAAAAATCCATAGGTCCGATTGTAATGAAATTTTCACTGCAGATATGTAAAGTATCAATCTTCCATATGCTAGATGGGTTTAAGTGGGTTCCCAAGTTAACATACTGAAAATGCGGTTTTATAGAAATTTACCATCTTATGAAATTTTTAAAAATCTGGCATTTTTTTATATCCAAACATTTAATAGACAAACATTGTGCAGAAAGAATGTTTTCATTCCTAAATTAAATATTTTACCTATGTCAAACATTTAATTACATTATTTCACAACAAAATATCGATTTAAAACAAAAGGTCACAGATTTTTGTCCGGAGAGTTATCTAACCTGATTCTTTACTGATATGCCTAAAAAATATTTCGGAGAAATTTGGTCATCTATTGCTCAATTTCTATGTATTTTGAGGCTTGTTTAATTCCAATGTTACCTTTTTACATGATTTTTTCGATTTTATAACTGTCTTTTAAGCAGAGTTTGTCTTCTTAGAAAAGGGTTTCCCTCTCAATATGTTACAGGTCCCCCTATAACTTTCAAAAAGGTGACATTTTGATGGAAACGATGTGTAATATAGATATTTAACAATCGCCTGCCTCAGTTAAAATATAACGCATAGTTACATGCACATTTAGTTTTATATGCTTCATTGGTATAATTCATAGTAAAACCTTTGAATATTTAACAAAAATAATCTTTAATTATACCAAGTAAAGCGCAATTTATTCACATTCAACAAAACATGTCTCAGTATTTGAATTCGAGGTAAAATTTTTTGAGAATCAAAATGTATATCTAGATAGTAAAACTGATACTTATACCAATCAAACGTTTAAAGTCAACAAAATCGTTTCATTTAAGTCCACTTGCGTGATATTTTGTTTGAAATATAGAAATATATGCAGAAGTATATGAAAATATGTCGGAAAAGCACAAATTAATAGTAATATCTAGAAAATATCAGAAAATCTAATGGTATGGTACTCAATTTACCTCGAAAAATGAAATTTTTGTGTATATTTTTCTTATAAGAGGATTATCTGTATTGAACTGTATTATTTCATTTCAAAAAAAGAAATTGGTTGACAAAATAATTATATCATGGATAGAATAGAATCATTTGCATATTATTTTAATATCAAAATAGGGTTCATTGTTGTTTGGCAATGTGCCAATCTTTTTTCTTTTCTTCCTCTATTTCTTCTTTTGACATGAGTGCAAGTAAAATCACGTGATCACGTGACTAGCACATGCGCGTTTTGATATTTTATTGTACAATCTTTAACTACATATATTGTAGGTTACATTGAAGCATATTATATCAAAATTCCGGGTGGGCAGGAAAACGGCCTTATTGCAACCCATCCTTTCGTATAATTTTTCGGAACCTTACTTCGAAAAAAAAAACACGTTGAAACTAAATGATGGACGATAAAAACCAGATGATTCTCACATAATATATGAAAATATACATAC
Source organism: Modiolus philippinarum (assembly GCA_002080025.1). Taxonomy (NCBI): domain Eukaryota; kingdom Metazoa; phylum Mollusca; class Bivalvia; order Mytilida; family Modiolidae; genus Modiolus; species Modiolus philippinarum. The sequence continues at coordinate 157,234 of MJUU01013582.1, read as the reverse complement.
CGTACTGACATATGAAGTAATTTAAGTCCAACGGTATAACATCTTCCCATTTATTAGTTTCAAAGTTCAACACAGCACTGTTTTTCACACAAAAGATCTTCGGTTTTGTTTTACATTCACCTTCACCCTGAGCCCAATCACTATATGTTATTTCGTTACCTAGAACAAAAAATCAAAGTGACATGTTTATGTACCAAGATTTGGGAAGTGCATTTCTTAAATTAAGATTTGAGTTAAAAGACATTAGTGGGCAGTTCCATGTTAATTTGGGACAAGATGAGCATTTACCCATGACAAAACGCATTATTTACTATAATGTCATGAATAAATTAAAGCCGTGTGTGCAAGTGTAAGTAACCAAATGCATATTAAAGAACTTTCGAGAAAAAAAAACTGCAAAAATTGTACATATAATTAGTAAAAATTTCATTAGATTGAATCTGAACCACCATTGCATGCAGTTTATTCTAACATTTGCTAATAAACTTATCACTTGAAGAGTTGTCTAAATTGTTTCGCGAAATTTATCTGTTATCGCCAGAATTTGAAACTTTATATTCTGACAAGCAGGATAATACCGGTATTTTACAATACGTCGGGTGTCAAAATCTTTGTGTTATCTATCGTCCTTTATTTGTTTTTTTTTGACTTGTTAGTTTTTTGCAGGCTCTCCAAACTTTTTGCGGAAAATACCGACATATATCCAATTCATGCACAATTTAGTTGTTATTCATAAAGCATACTTTGTAGACTCTATTAAGGACAGTAAGGACAACACTACTACAAAACAAGTATCTGCCTACCCATGTCCTGTACTGTATGACAAAAATAAAGAATTCTAATATGACGACCTTCCATCGCTTAGTGTCCAGACCCGTGGGAAAAATAATATTTACTTATGTGTTACGTCATAAACAAATGACGGGACTTTCGATAACGTCATAGATAGTATTACATCAGTTTTTGCAACGTCACAAACCAAATAACGGAGTAAAATGGCGTTTCATCTATATGTACTAGGAGGAATTCTCCTAATCGGAACCTTGTGAGTGTCCTGTTAGAATCCAAATAATTAACAGCAGCCATATATTTATATTACTTCTACCACGAGCTTGCACTTTATGGTGATATTTTACCCCTCGTTGGTCGCTCGGGGGAAAAAATTTGCCCTAAAGTGCCAACCTCTTAAATTTACTACTGAAACGAAAGTCAAATTTAGCTAAAACTATAAAATAAATTACTTCCAACAATCGTTTTAAAGAATATTTGTCTATGATTAAAATAGAACATACTTTTTAATTAAATCTGTTTTTTTTTTCTAATCAGTCATTATTGATGAACTACTTGGCTAGTGAATACTCTCTGGTCGCACAGCTGACCATCAGAGGCATCAATCAAGTGGGGATACCGCCATCATTCTATTTTCTCCAGACAGAACAAACTTTACAAGTATGCTGTATAGTATAAAAAAAATAAGAAGTGGTCCAGCGAAATCTAATTTTCCTTAGGAAACTTTTCTTTACAACCATTGAAGTAAATACATCCAGATAAAACGTCACAAAGATTAGCTAGTTTTTACACAGCATCCCAGATTAGAAAACCATTAAGACCTAAGCTTATTATGGCCAATGATCGTTAGATTAGAAAAGAGTTCAACATGCATTCTTTTGAAAACTATAATTTGCTGTAAAATTGTTATTCACAAGTCATCAGTAGGAAACCTTCGGTTGACGGACGGACAAACACACGACTGAGGGTATGATATAATACGTCGCCACTACGTGTGGTGGGGTATAAAAACCATAGAACTAAATAGAAAATATAATAATGTCAACGTCAGGAAACCTAATATTATTAATTAAATACCGAGATTACTGAAAATTTAGTTTCTGCATATGGCCAGTTCTACAACTTATGTCTCTTCAGGGCAGATATAATCTTAACATTTTGAAAAAAAAAAAATTAAAAAAAACTGAAAGAGAACAAATAACTAATATGATCTAAATGGAAAGTCAACTCCGGTTAGGACAGAGCATTGCATTAGGGAGATACTCCTTGTTTTTTTTTT
>MJUU01013582.1:119799-149450 GCA_002080025.1 Modiolus philippinarum | reverse complement strand
CACGGGTGTTACGCTTATAGCATTGTTTTACAGACTTTAATCTATGATTTCTTTTCACTCGAATATCTCAGTCGCACCAAGCTCTGTACTCTGCTGAATGGTATGCTGTTCTCATTTGGCTTTTTTTTACATTTTTTTTCAAATACTTTTATTTGATCTGCACTGAAGTGACAACGTTGTAGATATGCCATCTGCAGAAAAGAGGTTGACTGTACGTTTGGTACATGTGTATTTTGTTATTATTGTCACTGGGTTGATACCTCTGTTGGCGGATTGTCAATCATGATCATGATGACATACACAAACAAAGAATGTAGTTTCCTGGTGTTTGTCCGAAGACTTACAATATCTAAAATGAATTATTTTCAACTATTGAGTGTCTCACTCTTGCACAGCCCTCCCTTCAACTGATTTTAGTTTTCCATCTTTATTCTTTTAAAATTTTGTTCTCTACCTGCTGTTGTACATTCTTCCAATTGTTTTGCTTGATTTGCACTGAAGACATAAGTTGACAAAATGGTCATCTGTAGAAAATATATTGACAGTAAGTTCGGTAATTTGTTATTTATCGGACATTGCAAGGCAGCATTGTACATCAACGTGAACTCTCTAACGACATTAAGTGGCCTTGTTTGTAAGAAACCACCGTGTCTTTGTTACATTTAGATTTTGATTGACAAACTATTACAGTGATGTTTGAATTAAACAATTATAGGTGAGACCTGCTTAATAATGTCTACATATAGTAAACTTTAGATAAGAGAGGGTTAAGAGACAGAATTTTGGACATTTAGCCGATACGTTAAAGAATCGCATTGAAAAGTACTAATTATTCTGAAACGAATTCAGTTAATTGTAGTTGCGTTTTAGATCTTTCAAAAGCAACAAATCCTGTAAATGACTTTGAATGACAAACATTTGTGAAATCAGGTTGACAAATACTCCTGTCGGGATGCACTTTTTTTATTGTGCTTAGAAAATTTTGTTTGCTGAGCAGAAAAGGTTTCTTGAATGCATCAAAATATTACTAATGTATAAGATACATGTCTTTTACAATGTACAAATACCTTCAATGGCAATTTGAAACATTATTTATGAATTTGATAAGATGTTAAAAAAAGAGAAAGCATATCCTATTAATATTTTTTTTGGCTTATTTAGGGTTACGCAATTAATTACACTGAGTGTCTGAGGCTGACATATCAGTCTAAATTTTCACAGACGATGATAATATGATTGCGTTTCTATTACATTAATAGCTTATTGTTGAAAACTGATAATCACCAAAGAAACCAATTGATGCCAGACAGATTGGAAATAACAAAATACCGAAGTTCTGCATATGCGCATTACGACAACTTATGTCTTGTCAGTGCAGATAAAATCTAAACGTTTGGAAAACCATCAACTCAAAGATGTTTAAAAACTGATACAGAACAAATAACCAATATTATCTAAGCGTAAAGCCAAAATCAGCTAAGGACAGAGCTTTGAATGAGGGAGATACTCCTTAGTTTTCAACAAAACTTACAAAAATTTATATATTATTTGGTTCAAAATAGAATCGGCTGTCGGGTCAGCACCAAAGTTCTGACTACTGGGCTGGTGAATACCCTCGGGGACTAACTAATACCAACGTTATTGTGAATTTAAGTTCTGCATATGCGCATTTCGACGACTTATGTCTCGTCATGTTTAAAAACTGATACAGAACAAATAACCAATATGATCTAAAGGAAAAGCCAAAATCAGCTTAGGACAGAGCTTTGCATGAGGGAGCTTTGTTGTCAACAACTTATTAGTTGCTTAAATTAGCAATTATGCATATAAGTTAAATCATTGTCAATACGTTTAATTGCTCAAAACCCTTTGAATTCTTAAATGCTTACTTTTTATTTAATATACTAGGAAAACGTAAGCAAAATACTCTTAGATCAGACCTATCGGGCCATTGAAAACAACGTTACTTTTAAGAGTAGAGTTTTCTAACATAAGTATCATTGTATTTGGTTACCTTTTTAAGTTAAAAAAATATTATTTCACATACTAATATATTAATATACTTTATGCAAATTTCTTTTCTTATCTATTTGTTTTATTTAACTAGCAACATTTATTAATTTGTTTATAATTTTTTGTTAACCTTGTCCATCTCAAGCAACGTGTGATACTATTAGCAAATGGTGTTAATATCTAAAACGTTTATACACAAGTCTCCAAAACGAACTCCGAAATCAGAATTCACTACAAGAAATCAGCTCTAACATGCCAACTACCTTCAACTTCATTTATTTTATAGCACACCGTGTTTCCCGCCTTTTTACCAATTGTCATGAAAATTGCTGCCCTTTTGAAATTTTTCAAACAAATACCAACTCCCAATATGCTACACAACCTTTCTGTAAATTTTAATTCGATTCTTAGCACTTTTCATTTTCCCGCCATTTTGCATTTCCATGGAAACGGTCACCATTTTGAATTTTTAAGACGAAAATCAAGTTCCGTGTATGCTATTCAATCTCTCTGTAAGTTATCATGCCATTCTGAGCACTTTAAATTTTCCCGCCTTTTTTGTTTCCATGGCAACAGTCTCCATTTTGAAATTTTTCGGCCTAAAAACAAATTCCATGTATGCTATGCAACCTCTCTGTAAGTTTTCATGCAGTTTTGAGTTCTTTCGATTTTCCTGCCTTTTTGTAGTTCTCATAGCAACAACATACCTTCCTGCATAACTATACATTGATATCTATAATCCTGCTAAGTTTCATTCAGATCTGATGCATGGTCTCCGAGATCTGGCCCGGACAAATGGTCAAGGATCCACAAACAATAAATTCCCTGTATGCTATACAACCTTTCTGTAAGTTTTCATGCAATTCTGGCACTTTAAATTTCCCGCCTGTTTTTCGTTTCCATTGCAACAGTCGCCATTTTGAAAATTTTCGGCATAAAAACAAATTCCATGTATGCTATACAACCTCTCTATAAGTTTTCATGCAGTTTTGAGTACTTTCGATTCTCCCGCCTTTTTGTCGTTTCCATGGCTACGGTGCCATTTTGAAAATCCATATACCTTCTTTAACAACTATACATTGGTATCTATAATCCTGCTAAGTTTCAATCATATCTGATGCATGGTCTCTGAGATCTAGTAAGGACAAATTGTCAAAGATCAACAAAGTATTTTCCCCCTATTTGCCGTTTCCATTGCAACGGTGCCATTTTGAAAATCCATAGATCTTCTTGCAAAACTACACATTGGTATCTATGTTCCTACTAAGTTTCATTCAGATCTGATATGTGGTTACCGAGATCGGCCCGACAAATTGTCGAATGATTTTTGTCACTTTCCCGTCTTTTTGCCGTTTCCATGGCAACGGTGCCATTTTGAAAATCGACATGCCTTCTTGCACAACTATATATTGGTATCTATGATTCTACTAAGTTTCATTCAGATCTGATGTGTGGTCTCCGAGATCCGCCCCGAACACCTTGTCCTACAATTTTGTCAATTTTCCCGCCTTTTTGACGTTTCCATAGCAACGTTACCACTTTGGAAGTTCTCCGTCCTATATGCACAACAAAACATTGGTATCTATACTCCTGCAAAGTTTCATAGAGATTGGATCCTATACAACCTTTCTGTAAGTTTTCATGCATTTCTGTGCACTTTAAATTTTCCCGCCTTTTTTTTTCGTTTCCATGGGAACAGTCGTTATTTTGAAATTTTTCGGCCTAAAACAAATTCTCAGTATGCTCTACAACCTTTCTGTAAGTTCTCATGCAGTTTTGATTACTTCCGATTTTCCCGCCTTTTTGTCGTTCCCATGGCAACGGTGCCATTTTGAAAATCCATATACCTTCTTGCACAAATACATTTGTATTTATAATTCTGTTAAGTTTCATTCAGATCTGATGCATGGTCTCTGAGATCTGGCCAGGATAAATTGTCAAAGATCAACAAACAATATTTTTCAAATACCCGCCTTTTTGCCGTTTCCATGGCAACGGTACCATTTTAAAATCCATAGACCTTCTTGTACAACTACACTTTGGTATCGATGTTCCTACTAATTGTGTTTCATTCAGTTCTGATGTGTGGTCTCCGAGATCTGCCCCGGACAAATTGTTCCAAAATTTTGTCAATTTTCACGCCTTTTTTGACGTTTCAATGGCAACCGTGTCATTTTGGAAGTTCTCCGTCATATATGCACAACAAAACATTGGAATCTATACTGCTGCAAAGTTTCATTGAGATTGGATGAGTGGTCTCTGAGGTCTGCCCCGCACAAATTTGATGCGGAAAGAAAAAGAAGAATAATTAAAAGGTCAATTGTTCAGAGAACAATTGCAAGGTCTTTCACCAGTTTTCACCATGATTTCAGCAAAGTCACTACAGGTTTATAATTGCATTTATTTCCTTTTCTCCCGTACATTTGATCACCAATTTTTACTGTTGTAAAGATTTTACGGAAAAAAACCCTAAAAATTGGCTATGACCTTGACCTCTGACCTTGATGACCTTTGACCTTGTGCTCAAATTGAAGGTCTCTTCCTACTGATTAATTTAATATGTTACTTGACTATACTATCTATAACGGTTTAAAAGTTATATGTAAATAATCCTTTTCCGAAACGCGTCAAGAGCAATAACTCTTAAAAGAGTCACCGGAGAGTTTCGGTCCAAATGAAACAAATAGAGCCCTTGCCATGTTGAACATTTTTGCTGATATAGTTTTTCAGCTATATATTATAGTTTCTGAGTTTATCCCCTAACAAGGTCAAAGGTCAAGGTCAAAGGTCACCGATGACCTTCAACCTGGTACTCAAATTGAAGGTCTTTTCATACTGATCACTTTAAACATATATGTTTACTATATTATCTGTAAGCGTTTAAAAGTTATTCGCGAAAAACCGATTTACCGAAACGCGTCAAGGGCTATAACTCAAAAACGGTTGTTCGCAGAGTTTCGCACCTATTGAATAAAATGGAGATAATAATGAGAGGAGTATTTTTCCAATATAATGTTTTCAGAAATTTTTTATCGTTTCCGAGATATCGCGATAACAAAATTTCGAATGGCGGCCATTTTGAAAATGGCGGGCGAAAAATTTTTTTGACCACAGATTTGTAATCAGGACCATGAAAGCTACCTGGAAACCAAATTTTATCGAAATCCGATAACTTTGAGAAATTTGCATATTTAGGGGTCAAAAACGCGTAACTGGGGTCGCGACCCAAAAAAAAATTTTTCCATGACAAATCATCCTTGGGATGATTGCGACATTTTCCTTGCATCAGATTTTTGATATCGGTTACGGTGTTTGTGCAAACATGATAACAAGGTTTTTGGACTTCGGGGAGATAACTCCGTTACTAAAAATAGATCGGTTTCACGGGGTGACTGGCTTCGACAGGCAACTAAGCCGATTAATACCACCAAGTATCGAATTGATATGTCGCGACACTTTTTCGCGAAGTGCGGCAGAAAAAAAAGAATAATACTAATAATAATAATAATCAGAAGAAATACAGAAAGGTCTTTCACATGTGGTGAAAGACCTTAATTAAAATAAAAACAATAAGTCTCCGAAACTTCGTTTGGGAGATTTAATAATAAGAAACGGAGTAAAAACAATAAGTCTCCACAAACTTCGTTTGGGAGACTTAATTAAATGGCACTTTAGTTGAAAGTCATTCCCTTTAGAAGAAAATTGACGATAAGAAAATGGCATTTCAAGAATGTGTATCGCATAGCAAAATGCATGCTATGACCACAAATCGTCCCCTACAAACAAAGAGAAATACTTTGTTGCACCCCAGTAACTGATTCTGACAAAACATATTACAGATCACACTGTTCTGCAATGCTTTAAACTACATGCACTTTATTCCAAACCACTGCAAAATTGTTTAATACTTTAAGGGAGTACGAGTGTCAGAAATTTTTTTAATTAAAATTAAAATTCCGACCTATTGTTTTGAATAGCACTTGTAAGGGAACAATTTAATAAAAAAAAATTTGAAAATCCATGTAGGAAGTTGTGAGATATAAGACGTCAAAATTTTGGTGGGAAACAGTTCTCTCTAGATTTTTCCTTCAATTAGCAAAAGATGTATATAGGCCTATAGATATATGAAAATATAATTGGAAGGTGATAAAGTTTTATACACCGTCTATTCTATGCATTTTAAAGTGACCTTTGTCCAAGAAAATATGATCCATGTGCAAAACATTTTAACACTGTTTGAATGGATAAAACCCGATGATATCGAATGCTTCTGAAATCTGACGCTCATACTCCCGTAATAATGGAAGATAAATACTGAACACAAAATACTGCAAGAATCTTTAATATATAGTTGTCACAGTGCACTGAACTAATGCCATATATTCTCATGATCATAAATATGGAATATTTTTGATGAGAATGCCCGAGATATTTAAGGGCTGTTTGTTTTCCAAAATTCAAATTATCCTTTCAAAAAATCACAGAAATAGTCTCTTTAATCATTCTTGTACACTATGGGCACCAGAAATTGTATTTTTGGAAATGTTTGTACGCAAACAATATTTGATTTCAAAATGTGGGATTTTCGCCAAAAGAATGGTTTCAAATTGGGTCAAAGGAGTGGTCTGACAGATTTGTAAAATCAGAGACTTTGTACTTCACATTTATAAAACAATGTTTAAAGGAGATATTTGTGCTTTCATCCATAAACTGTTGTACATTATGCTTCCAAACTTCAAATTTTGGCTCTGGAAATACGAATATTATATATTTCTGACCAAGTGTATACTATCAACATTTCGAAACGGGTACTAACAAGAATGCAGTATACTGAAAAAGATGTTTGATCTTCAATTTAAAACGGAATAGTGCTCTCTTTTGACAGATGTATTTCAATTTAATGTCAGGTAGTTACAACAACGCAAAGCATGCTGAATATGAAGATCTTGATACAATTTAAGCTTAAAGGGAAAATTCGCAATTTTTTACATGTTGGCTGTTTTGTTTCTTGTAATAAAAAATGCAAATGTTTCAATTTTTATTAAAAAATTCGAAAAAATAAAGAAGTTCTTAAAGAAGTATTTTGACTGTTATTGTAGGTTGTGACGTCAAAACCTACTACTGAATCATGGGAAATATCTTTAAAAGTCTTCATCGATACAGATCAGTTTACGTATTCGGTTCAATCGCACAGATAGTTTTTGATGTGGCCAAAAATAAAAAAAAAGATGTAAATGAGTCCCAAAGTAATTTAAATAAGGAAATACTTTTGTCTTTATGAATTTATACGATTGAAATGATTTAATTGGAAGCGCAAATCCTAATTTGGTATATTTAAGGATGCATTATATCATCTTGATATACTTAGCTATTTGTATAACATAAATTTATACGATTGAAATGATTAAATTGGAAGCGCAAATCCTAATTTGGTATATTTAAGGATGCATTATATCATCTTGATATACTTAGCTATTTGTATAACATAATTATTTTTTCTTTTCTTTACTTCCGTAGTTACGTTATTCTTTAATATCAATCGTTCAATAATTAATTTTTGACATTGACAAGCGGCAGGCAATCTTAAATGTCCATGATCTCTCGCACACAGGTGACACAGATTTTAACACCTGTGTCCCCTCAGGTGTTGCGAAATAAATTCTAGCCAATTTGCAAATCTTATGATTTTCTTCATCTTATCTATCCAAAAAACTTGAAATTAAGGATACTACAGATACTTCCACATCAGCCTTGTTCCTTGGCCTTCATCTTGAAATTGACAAAAGAGGTACACTACAAACTAGGCTATATGACAAACGCGATGACTTCACTTTTCCAATAGTCAACTTCCCCTTTCTTTGTAGCAACATTTCAAAAGCACCAGCATACGGAGTTTACATCTCCCAACTCATTCGCTACTCCAGGGCCTGTGGTCGAGACAGTGACTACCTTGATAGAGTTCGGTTGCTTACAAATAGGCTACTTAAGCAAGGGTATGTTGCCCATAACTTGAGGTCATCACTACAGAAGTTTTACGGTCGACATCGAGATCTTGTGGACCGCTATGAGCTATCTGTTTCCCAGCTGACAACAGATCTTTCTCTTTTTGCCACTAAAGTTTGATTTTCCTCTACCGTATTTGACTTTACGACCGGAGTTGACATGTTCAACACGGCGGGTGTCTTATAAGAAGCAGGAGATGCTTACTCTACCGGTGCACCTGATCTCACCCATGGTTTTTATTGGGTCCGTGTTGTTCATTTTTGTATATGTGCGTGTCTTCATTTTCTTTTCTGTGCCGTGCTCATGTTATGTCTTCGTTTCTTCGTTTTTCCGACGTTGCCATTGTCCTTGGATTGTTCTTTTCAGACTGACGGTTCTGTCCTCACTTACTTTACATGATTACCTGTACAATGATTGATGGAAATAACATCAATAGAAACAATGTTCTGAGGCTATAATTGCACGTCGGTGCACGTTTGGTTGTAGACAATATGGGGTGGGCTTTGAAAACATACTTAATAAAAATCGATCTTTTCTTCAAATATCAAAAAAATGTATCATTCAGATATCAGACTTCATAAGAGATAAGTAAATTATTGAAAAAAAAGAGGGTTAATACTTGCCAAAGATATTCTAATTAAACAAAACAAGTAGAACTGTATAAATTTTGCCCAATGTGTTACAAAAGGGGAAATCTAATAAATGTTATAGTGTTTTTTTTAATGAATAGAAATCAAATTAAAAAAAATTATTGCGTTACTACAGAGGAGGGTACGCATATTTGTGTCGTGTGCAAAGGTCACGTGGTTCAGTATTAGCGTCGATAAAATTAATCAACATCATGAAAATGGTCGTAATTTCGAAATTTTTAAATCGAAAATTCGGGAATTTTAATCCCTTAAAAGTGACATTTCACGGTATCTGGGGACTGACAGATGACTCAAAAATAACCAGTTGTATAAAAAAGTAGCACTTTATATTATTTAAGTGATTTAATTCAGTTGAAAAGTAAGTAACCCAAAATGGCGAGATGACAGTTTCAAAATACCAGTCATATATTATTCATTTTTTAAAAAAAGTTATAGGGGACTCTTTTTTTCAAACTTGTATCATGGAAATCCCATTACATACGACTTTTTAAAACTCTTAAAAGCTTCCTGAAGGCTCCATTTTTTACAAAGTAATTAGTCGATGAAAATGACCTAAACTGGTCGCAATTTTCATTTTAAGATGTCATGCTGAAATGATAAGACTGGTGAAAATCTCTAAAAATGTATAAATAATATATAAAATAATCGTATTTATGTATTATAATGGATTTTTAGATATAAAAGACCGACTTTCATCAATCTAATCTGGAATTACACACGTCACGGTTATTACATGTACATGAATGCAAATTGTATATCCCGCCGAGTCCGTGTATTACACTTTGTTTATTTGTCACTCTTTGTTTAAATTAACACGAATTTAATTAAAAACAGCTAATTTAAAGTAGGACGTACGCATATAAGTGCTATCTGCACTGACTCGATCAAAGACGCTGCGGATGATACTAATTGTGAATGTGAAAGCATTTTTTTAGTAAAATAAAAACAGCATGAGAATATAAATATGAAAAGGAATTTTTTTTTTAATCTCAATATAAAATAAATGTTTATTTCAATATAGGTTACAAATGACAAACAATATATGCCTCACATAAATCTACCCTCATATATTGTGGCAGAGACGACTGTATCGTTGACTTGCATGTACTTGATGATCAATAATCTCTCAGTCGATCGATAATATAAGTCAAATATGCGTGTCGTGTGCAAAAGGACCACCCTCCTCTGGCGTTACCATATGGAAAAAAATCACAAGCATATATATAGACATCATTCACAATGTCGCATAATCTTGAATATACATCTATTTATACGGTTGGTGAGTCCAAGATTCGTATAAAAATACTTTGCTTAGACCAAGGACTTAAATGAGATACGTCCTGGCTTATACTTTTACTTACAATTGGTTTAAGGCACCTAAACTCCATTTCATATTTAAAAAAAATGCTTTTTATCTTGAATGAGTTTTCATTACTAAATTTGTAATATTGTAACATTTTATTATTGATCTCAGAAAATTTACATCAATACAAAACCGAGAAAAATATTTCGTGCTAATATCTGACACGGAATACATATCTAAAATATAAGAATAGTTTGTCTTTTATGCCCAAACCCGTATTCTATCCCTCCTGGTTAACAAATACTGGGGTCTCTAAAAACACCGCAAAGGTGCTCTTTTGTGCACAAAGGAGCACAAAGTAGCACAAAGGACCACAAAAGGGTATTAAATCAGCACAAAGGACACGAAACTATGTTCTTTGTATATAAATATTGATAATTTTACCAAAAAATATTTTGAATCTTATTTTTAATCCATTTGATCATACGTTTTAGCATGCGATTTTGTGAAACCAATATCGTTTCCGGTATTATACCACATCGTATTTGAAATGAAATTTGCATAGAGGTACAGTCTAAAAAAATGTGAATTTAAGATTATCATTTATTCAAAAATTTTATAATGTTGAAGTTGATAATTAAAGATATTATTTTCATTATTAATATGATTTTCCAACAAACCGGTTGCCAATTCAAATTATTTATTTCGGGTGTTATGGATATCGAACGCGATACACAAGTGTTACTTTTTAAGAATACCCCTAAGATAAAAATATTAAGCACAATATATGTAGTTTTTTGTATAAAAAGTGAGAAATATTTATTAAGTTGAGGTATTAATTTGATATATTGTATCGTTCAGGTAAACACAAAATCTTACCNACTTATGTCAGAAATATTTGTTAAAACGGAGAAAAAAATACATTATTAATAATTTAATACTAAGAAATAATTTCATGTCCTTTGTGCAGAAATAATATCTTTGTGTGGTCCTTTGTGCTACTTTGTGCTCCTTTGTGCACATAGGAGGTCCTTTGCGGAAATACTGTAATTTTGTATGTGGAGCAGGTTTTCTAACTCAATGATCGTATGCCAAAAGCGTATTATATACTTTCCTGGTTTTCTTTTGATATTTTGGTCACATCTAAGTACAAAACCAACATTTTATTTTTTTTAAATGTTTGAAAATATCATAAAAGGTCAGTGCCGAATGCGAAATTCTGACCATAGATCTAATAAATATATGTTCTGACGAGCAGACTGTTTTACAAATACTTGAAATGATATTGACCGGGAAATTAAGACTCACCGACAAGTAAATTTTTGACAGATTATTGTCCAATAAAACAAACAACAAACCTGTTATTTATTACCCCAATCAACAAACATGCACTTACCTATGGCCATGACAGGAAGAAATAGCGTTGTTTATACTTCGGTCCCTCTCTCTCACCCAAACACTTATTCACAAAATTTGCATACAGTCGGATAAATTCCGATTCATAAGCGAAAGTAATATATGATGTTTATCCATCACCCAATGTTACCTAACCTCGAAGGCATGCAATAAAAAAAACCAAAAAACTTTTCGACTATAGTGAGCGTGCTAAGTACTCTTTCATTAGTACATGCCATGTATTACTCTTGTATATTTTGTATACTTTTTTATATCATTAACACGTTCTCTATCTTATTTGTTCTCTATCAGTTTTCGAACCTCTTTGAGTTTATGGTCTTCCAAACGTTCAGATTTTATCTGCACTGAAGAGACATAAGTTGTCGAAATGTGCATATGCAGAATTTAAATTCACAGTAACTTCGGTATTTAGTTATTTGTATCCCTTACATTTATAAAGCATTTTGTGGATTTCTCATTTTCTTTTCTGACTTTTACAAACACGGTATTTCTAGTGGACCCACGAATTCGCACATATTTGTTAATGAATATGAATATAAATATCTTTACTCTCGTGAACTAAGCTTATATAAGTTATAGAGAAGATAAATATATATAATAAATAAATAATACAATTTGCATGTGTTGAAGTAAAAAAACACAAAATTACAGTATTTGTTAACCAGGTGGGATAGAATACGGGTTTGGGCATAAAAGTCAAACTATTCTTATATTTTAGATATGTATTCCGTCTCAGGCAATTAGCACGAAATATTTTTGTAGGTTTTTGTTGATGTAAATTTTCTGAGATCAATAATACAATTTTACAATATTACAAATTTAGTAATGAGAAATCATTCAAGATAAAAAGCATTTGTTAAATGAAATGGAGTTTAGGTGCCTGAAACCAATAGTAAATAAAAGTCTTAGCATGGACGTATCTCGTTATAAGTCCTTGGTCTAAGCAAAGTATTTTTTATACGACTCTTGGGCTCACCAATCGTATAAATGGATATATATTTAAGATTATGCGACATTGTGAATGATGTCTATATATATGCTTGTATTTGTTTTCCATTTGAATAGTAACGCAATAATTTTTAAATTTGATTTCAATTCATAAAAAAACACCATTATTTTAGATTTCCCTATTTATAACACATTTTGCGAACTTTTATAAGGTTGTACTTGTTTTTTAATTAGAATATCTTGACTCGTCATTGGCAATTATTAACCCTCATCTTTTCATTATTTTACTTATCTCTGATAAATTCTGATATTTGAATGATGCATTTTTTGTTATTTTGAAAAAAAAAGATCGATTTTTATACAGTATGTTTTCAAATCCAATTCCATGTTATCTACATCCAAACGTGCACCGACGTGCAATTATAGCCTCAGTATATTGTTTCTATTGATGTAATTTCCGTCAATCATTATACAGGTAATCATGTAAAGATTTGCAAATTGGCTTAGAAATTATAACGAAACACCTGAGGGGACACAGGTGTTAAAATCTGTGTCACCTGTGTGTGAGAGATCATGGACATCAAAGATTGCTTGCTGCTTGTCAATGTAAAAATCAATTATTTAGTATTTATTTATTGAACGATTGATATTAAAAAAAACGTAACTACGGAAGTTAATAAAGGAGAAAATAAAAATTTTTGATGTATTATAGATAGCCAAGTATATCAAAATGATATAATGCATCCTTTAATATACCAAATTAGGATTTGCGCTTTCATTTAAATCATTCCAGTTGTATAAAGTCATAAAGACAAAAGTATTTCCTTATTTAAATTACTTTGGGTTTTATTTACATCTTTTTAATTTTTTGATTTTTGGCCACATCAAAAATCATCTGTTCGATTTAAATTACGTAAATTGATCTGTATCGATGGAAACTTTTAAAGATATTTCCCATGATTCAGTAGTAAGTTTTGACGTCACAACCTACAATTACATTCGAAATATATTATAGAAATTCTTTAATAACTTCTTTACTTTTTCGAATTTTTAATAAAAATCTTAACATTTGCATTTTTCATTACAAGAAACAAAATAAGCCAACATGAAAAAAATCGCGCATTTTCCCTTTAAATACTGGACATCTCAAAATAAAGGGAAGCAGGTGGTTTAATTAAATTTCAATATTTATATAACTATGGGGTCCGTGTTTAAATTATGTGGTACAGTGATAAAGTCCTCGATAAATTTATCACGTCATAATCAGCCTTCAAAATTTGTACCGGTCTGGCAGATAGGTCACAAAGGATTTAGCACCACCTTGTTGAACTGAGTCAGCCGCTTGCATATTTTAAGGCGATCTGTGGGGACCGAGTGATAGTTTTCCTTTGGGTCGCTGTCAGTATAAAACTTCCATGGTTCTAATTTGATGTTAGTGTTTAAAATTCTCTGCACAACTTTATCATAATCTTTTGTTTATACATAAAACGATAATGGAGGTATTGTTTTAACCTTGCTGTAATACGATGAAAATTATTAGTTCAGATTGAAGGACCATTTTATCAGGTCTGGAGGTGATCACCTCGTCATAAACGTGTTATATATTCAGGGATTTATGATTCATTTTACTCTGTTTCACTACCTTCAGGGAAAGAAAATTTGATATTGATTTGATCTTGTTTGATCTGGGTTTGATCTTGACAAACTTAACACATCTTGATAACTCCTGAATGCAGTTGGATTGTTTGATTTTGATTAAAGACTGAAGTAGTCTTGATCGAATTGAAAGCAACTATCTAACGACTAAATGTCTTACACAGTATTAAAAAAAATGGCATTAAGCCTGTCAAAATCATGATAAGATCAAAATGGAAAAGCAAGATCATATTTTATCTGCTAGTGTTAATGATAAATATAATATCAAAAACATTTATTTCAATTAAAAATCAAGTTGGTTGCCCTTTGAAAAACATTTTTGTCTTTCTATCAAAATCCAACAGGACCTTCATTTTTTAAATCAAGAAGAGAGAGGTCTCAATCATTACGTTTTAAATGGTGGTTTACAGTGGGAGGTGACCCATGTAAAATCGATGCACGCGACCTCATCTCACACCGGTAAATGACCAACCAGACGTGTTGATTTTTGTGATACAACAATCGTAACCATGACTAAACGTCATAAAACACTCGACGTCTCAATGTACGGAACACTCAAAAGGCGACAACGTTGTTCAAACAGTATATGTTTGCATGCGTTTCTTTTCGTATTTTACGGAAGAAATAGGCTCTTGCATTCGGTCAAAATTAAAGATCGGAATAACTTTCACTCGTGTAAGAAATTCTATGTCTTTTCCTCTCATTTATCTACGCTCAACTCGAAAAAAAAGCGAAAAATTTCTTACACTCGTGAAAGATATCCCGATCTTTAATTTGACCTAATGCAAGATGCATAAATCGGCTTATTCCAAGGCTTCAAAGAAAGATATTATTTTTTCCATACCTACCCATCGTCCGTTTTTGGTACCTTGTTTATGCAAAGCGACATCTTTTTTTCTTTTATTCTTTCGTTGTTTTGATGATAAAAAGCACAACCCTTAATCTAAATCTGAGTTGTGGAGCGACACAGTTTCTGATTTCACTCTGGACAAAGGAGTTAAAATGTTGATGTAAATTAGGAGAGTCTTACACTTTTGAAGCCACTGCTTTCACATTTTAAGGAGTTCTTTTGAAGATTTTAATGTTATTTCTCATTATTGTAACTGTTAAAATTGGCCTGAGACTTGTTCTTCCTTGCTCTTGAATAATTTATCTATGTTATTTTGTCAACAAAATCTGGACTCTAAAATGATCGCTGAATATCAACATAAATTTCATTTTAAAAGGATATTTCCACAAATATCTTTAATTTATGCACTAATATCTAAACATTTTAACCTACCTAACACTGACGAAAAATAAAGTAAGTATTGAAGACACCGTCTTCCTCGCATTCTTGTTATTGCATTTTCAGTCTCGATTACGTTTAATAAAATACCATATTCTTGTAGAATCAATAAAAAGTATTGGAATGATTATGCAACTACAATGATTATCGATTGTATAGCCGTAATATTAAAATAACAAATAAGTAATAAAATAAGAATACATGTATCATAAATATAGCTGTTCATTTTTTTAACAAACGAAAAGAAAATATCAAAATTATGTTCATTTCATATACTACTTAACAGATAAAATATACACAATTGATTTTGTAAATATTTTTGTATTTTGCAATTAAAAGTTTCTATTTTAGTTTATTCATGCATTCAACACCTAAATACATTTGTTTATCTGATTTTCAAATCAATTCCGAAAATGATACGATGACATCCGGAATGTCCGATGATTTAATTCGCCGTCAAATAATGTGTAATTTAAATTGTTTGATGTCAAAAATTTGGACACTTAATTAATCAAGTTGCCATCTCAAAAATTAAAACAAAATCTTTCACACGAATTACCTGTTGTATCAAAATTCAACGTGAGCAATAACTTGGCTTAGTCATACTTCGCTGCTGATTTCATAACTCAAAATTCTTTGTAATGTGGAAACAAGAACAAACTGACGAGAAACGATTTATCTTAAGCAAACATGCTCGTCAAATGGTAGCAGGTCCCATGGGATGTAACAACGTCAAGGTCGCGAAATATGTGATTTAAACCCACGGAAACGTCATTTGAAAAGAGAAAAAAGGTCCGAGGAATTCATGGTCGTCATTGAAACAGATTTTCAAGTCAATCTGTTCGAAATTGTGACGATCAGTCAAAAGAAGATGAGAAAATACTTTTTAACGTCTGCAAACAGAAACGGCGGAAAATGATATTGACCGTGACCGCAGATGGCTCATTGATCATAAGGGACGTTTTTTTATATATTATTTATTCTTACGTATGCATATAATACATTTTGTCAGTGAGCATTGGTTTTATGTCAAAAGTAAAATATTATTTTTGATAAATTATTTGTATCGTTTCTTTAGTTGAGTAGTATATGAAAGAAACCAAACATAATCATGTTTTTAAGATATCTTCAATTAAATGATATGATTGTTGACAATCCCGCATCAATGGGTAAAAATAAACATTGATTTAGCGTTGTTTGACATTAAGCAATAGTTCTACTCCGGAAATCTTATCAATCAGTAAACACAGATGTTTTATCGCGTGACCCCGGTACAAACTCTGCATGCCTTATCATGATATAACTATAGATTCCAAGTGCTATTTACACACTTATATTAATTATTATACAGTTAATTATAAAATGGCCACTAATTTTTTCTCAAATTCTGTCAAAATTCTGCAACAATATTTAAGAGCTAGAGGTGTAGTGATTGCCAATCAACGGAAATTGGAATTAGTTAGACTTTGTGAAGCTGCAGAAGAAATGGGGATAGATGTTGATTCTGATGGTTTATTGGAAGATAGAGAAAAAGTTGTAAATGACACACTGGCCACTCATGACGGGAAAGTATTGAGAAACCCTGCCTTGGAGACTAGGGGGTGATCTTACTTTTTGCCAGAAATCTCTATTTTTGATATATACAATTAACTGCTTAGATTTAATACTTATGACAATGGGACATTACGAAGTTATTAGAAAATGGAAGGTTATTCAATGTTTGAAGATAAACATGTGCTAGATGTGAAGACAACAAAATGTTCTTCAGATGAGGGTATACACTTCAATTATTTTAGAATATTAAGCCAAGTAAAACCAAGGACAAATGATAAAGATCCTATATCAAAGCGACCATACTATCAGTCTTGGATAATTGTCACAAATGAAGAATCCCAGCAAAGAGGATGCATTTATTCTGCTTATTGCTCATGCAAAGGAGGGTAAGTTATTCTCACAAAATCTTTTTCAGTTTAAATATTATTATTCAATACTTATGTTCAATAACTAATATATTGCCTTGTGTTAGAGAATCAGTGAGAGCAGGCCTTCAGGTGAACAGTACACACTTGGCAAACAAAATAAGCAAATAAATAATAATCGCATAATGTATGTAATCTGCATCAACTTAATTAGTGATCAGCTGGATATAGATAAAAAATAGATGGAACCTACTTTATTTGTGACTTCGTCTGTCAATCAGTATTTATTATCTATTTACTTAGTAAGTTTTTGTTTGTTTTTATTTTAGTATTGATGGTGGTTGTAGACATGTTTGAGCTTATGGATTTTATAAACGATGCTTAGAAGAAAAGTGTAACTTCAGGTCCTTGTCAATAGGTTAGGTGTGCTAAAGAAAACGAAGAGACTATTCTTGCTACAAACCTAAATACATCACATACTGGTAACGCCGACAGGATTCAGCGGCATACAGAGGACAGATATAATCCTATTGATAAAGATACACCCTTACCTTCTAAAGATCAGTTTTATGCCACTGTATAAGAAACATGTCCGTCTGCATGAATTCTTGACAAATATTGAAATAAGACGTAAGAGAAGATGTATCAATATTAATAGACCAATACCTCTTGAAACACCTCTTCCATCCGATAAAATTAAATTCTATTTGAGCAACATGATACAGAATGTATATCTTGTGCTGAAGAGTGCGTTCCGGAATTGCTTGCATTTTTACAGTACAAAAGTGATGAAATTGCAAACATAGAACTTGGCACTCGTGGACAAAATGAAAATGAAAATTGGCACAATACAAGAAAAGGATTACTGACTGCCTCAAAATTTAGGGAAATTTTACATTCAAGGAATAAACGTGCAATGGCTGAAAAATTGACTACACCTACTCAACTTGATGAAGAAAGACTACCTACACCTATACTTTTTGGACGGAATTATGAGAACAAAGCCCGTTTAATGTTCATTAAGAGTCACAGATACCATCACAGAAAATGTACTTATTTCGTGCCCGGGTTACTAATTTCCAAGAGTATTCAATTATTGGTGCTAGTCTGGATTGGCAAGTAAAATGTTCAATATGTGGCAAATTTCTTTTTGAAGTAAAATGCATGTTTGCACATAAAAATTTCCATCCAAAAAATGCTTTGATTGTGTCAAAAATTTCTGAAAAAAAAAACAGATGACGGATCTCTAATTCCAAATCGTGATCAGATCCAAGGCCAATTAGGAATTTCTGTATACTAGTAGCATATACTCAGAAGGGAATACATACTGTAGACATACCTTTTGACATAGAGTTTTGGGAAGAATCTGTGAAATTTCTATAAGAAATATATGTTTAATGCTTTAAAAGAAAATCATGAGAAATTATAGATCATACAAATTTCTAGTCTTTCACTAGCCTTTCCTGTAAATTACAGAGTACACCAATAACTGTAATTATTTGGTTCAACAAAAGTCGTAGTTTTAATGGAACGATTCCACTTATAATCTTGAAGGTCTTCATTCTGCGTATAGCTCTTTCCACATGTATTCTTACCCTGGCAACACCTCTTGACCGTCTATTGGCTTTTGCACTCAGTGTTCTTCCATGACTGAAGGCTGATATATTCAAAGATGCCTTCTTTGGTAGCAATAAATGTCTAATGTTAAAACCGCAGTCTGCCATAATGTCATCTCCTTCAACTTCGTCTAAAAATCCATTTTCATTTACAATAGCTTGATCAGAAATGGAACCGCTATATAGTTTAGACACATATGTAACTGTCCAAGTTGGAATGATGCCAACAAGGAGTTTTAAGGTATTGGAATGCTTATAAATAGACAATGTTATTCTTTGTGCTTTTGGCCGAAAAGGTTTCTCAACATAAATTTCGGAACAGTCTATTATACATCTTGTGTTAGGGAATTCACGGAAAGACGATTTCTGTTGATGGCCATTCAATCAAGGGTTTGAAACATTTAGATAGAAAATTCACCCAAGTTGTGAATATTCTGCAGACATGACTTTGAGAAATTCCAAAAAGAAATCCTATATATTTAGTATAATATCCTCTTCTGATAGGCACAAGAGTTAAAATAAATTCTTCAAATAGTGAGAGTGTATAACGTTTCCGTCCTTGTTTTTGCACAGGGCTATATTTTCGTTTTCCATCCCAAAGTTTCATATTTGCTGCTGAAGGTTTTAACCAACGAAATATTCCTTTTAATAATAACTTGTTCGGGAATCCTGTGTATCTAAAACATGATGCATCCGAGTCAAATACCTCTTTCACAAAACATTTTCTGTTTAAAGACTTAATGAACTTTTTATCGTTAAACAAGTTAATCCCACAATTAAAACTGTTTTAAGTTCAGATGTACATCGGTCTCGTCACATAAAGTTGTTAGATTGGTATTTTTTTCTTGTGACGAGTTATTCTCGGCATCATGATCATCAGAAGAAATGTTACAATCAGGTAGAAAACTGTCAGATGTTGAAGGCTGGTTTGAACAAGATACGGCTGCCCCATTTTCAGAGGTTGGTGTGGTTGAAAAACTCAACAAAACTTCAGCAGCTTGATTCTTATTAAATCGTTTCCTTTTAACAGGCGACTTCCTTTGTTCAGGGGCTTTTCGTTTAGGTGTTTGTCGTTGTTTTTTAGCCAACGGATCTGCTGGTTCAGGATCTGGGAATTCTTCAGTTGGCCACTTCTGGTCTTTAAAATGCTGAAAAGAAAAAAAAACATTACATTTATATGTATAGACATTTTCTACGTCTACAAAAATGTTTTTGCTCCTTTTATTTTAATTAAATTTTAATTAAATTACAAATTAAATATTGGTTTATTCATTTCAAAGTGGATATATATTGCGTCAACATGTTCCTGCTTTAAATTAATGTTTATTATTTTCAACAATATTTTATTGATATATTTACCATTTTTGATAAAAAGAAAAATGATATTTTATATTGATCTTACCTTGGAGCTAATAAATTTCCATTCTGTTATATTGTTAACATTCAATTGATGATGAGGACGACCACACAGTTTTATCCATCTCAAACATTTTTCTTTGTTTTTCTTGGGTTTTGCAAATGGCACAAAAGAGACATCTTTCATATGAGGTCTATCAAAACATTGCACGTTCCCCACGAACATGTTTAAGTTGGCATTATTAAAACATAATTTTATGCAAAGAAAGAAAGAAATGTGTGTTAATTAAGTGGTTTATCAGTAGAAATTGTGTGTAAATTATATATATGATGCTTATCTAAACTGCAGAGTTGGTACCGGGGTCACGTGATAAGATAACGATGTTTCACAGATTATCAGATTTCCGGATAACAACTATTAATTTAGCTGGAACCAGTGCTAGGGGCCGTCTTGAAGTTACTATGATGTATGATCAAGTCAAATTGTTGAAGGCCTAAGATGAAGGACAACAATAAAACCGCTATTTTGTTTTACACGTGCATTTCGACACAAGAATGAAAAGGAATTGTCTTATAAGTCACAACATATATTTAAGGATACAGACTGTGCGTATTAAGAAAAATATAGAGTGACATGTATACGTGTAAATCTCCTAAAATGACCGGCGAAAGGCCACCATTGAGATTTCATCTGAATAAGTTATATTTATTTCGAACAATATTCATTTTGATGTAATTGTTTATATGAAGTTTTATAATTGGAAAGTTGGTTTTTCAAAATCCTAAAATTCTTTTGGGTAGATTTAAGACAATTTTATGTTAAGTTTTAGCTAATTCAGAGGTTTTTGGATTCCCCATTTCTTGTCGTCTCCATTACAACTTTGCTGTTCGCCATTACAGATTTGAAGTTTTTGTTTTGTATAATTGTAAATTTTTTGCATCCAGATATTTTTTTTTCCTTTTTGATGCAAAAGGTACCCTTTTTATAAATCTTGTTGGTGAACGTCTAATTTTAGACTTAACAGTTATTTTAGCTAGTTGTTATGTACAACTAAATTTTGAAAACGTTAAAGAAAGTAACCTTAATTAGTTCTATTCAACATTTTACTATTAATCGCCGAAACCGAATTCGAGACCGAAACCAAAACCATTATATACGGAATGAATGTGTTTTATTTTTGTCTATTGCATTATTTCATCATTGTTTAATTGTTTGATTGCTTCAATAGTATGGCATTCTTTTGAAATTCTCTGCAGCGGATGTATGCTCTATATACATTTCAGTTATGGTGTACTTGTTCTTGAGAAAATCTCTCATATGGATACGCTATCACACTTTCATATTTTGGCCTTCTTTAAAAAATTTTGTAATCTAAAATTGTTATTCTGACCAACTGTTTATTGTGCCCACATCTCATGATTTTATTATGCCAAGTTTTTTTTACTATTGGCTCGATGAGTGCCCTGTGGTTGCTTGAATGTTGTGATCGTCTTCTATCGTCTTTTTGTCGGGCAATGGATGACAGCGATTGTAAGAACACTTTGCCAGTTAAGTTTATGTTTGTTGACGATTCCGCATCTATGGATCATTAGGTAAAAAAGCATGGGTGTAGTGTTGCTCGACAATTAGCAATGAATTCCGCTTAAACCGGTGCTAGGGGCCGTCTTGAGCTTGCTATGAAGAATAAGTAAAGCTCATTGCTGAAGGCCTCATTCTAACTTCAAGATGAAAAACAACAATAAAAGCGTTGTTCCATTGCTTAGTATTACCATTTATTTGTATAGACTTTGTCTCATTTGCATTTACTCCATATCCCTTTCTTGTTAATTGTTACTTTATATGATAAATTAGAAATAAACTAGAAAAACTATGAGGAAAGCTCACTAATAAATACCCCCGCAACCCCATTTGATTCCAGAAATTAAAAATCAATCAAAACAAATTCTGAATTAGGAGATGCACATTATGTCATAAAGACTGTGTTAAAGTTTCATTAAAATCTTTTCAGTGGTTGAGGAGGAGGAGCGGATAAGAGATGGGTACCCATATGTAACGTAATGGCTAAGTCCATGATTTGCTATTGGAAACCCTAAAAATCAATCAAATCAAATTCTGAAATACGAGGTGCACATCTACATTATGTAATAAAGACTGTGTAAAAGTTTCATGAAAATCTATTTAGTGGTTCAGGAGGAGTAGCGGATTAGAGATGGGTACCAATGTGTAACGTAATGGCTAAGTCCATGATTTGCTATGTGAAACCCCAAAAATCAATCAAATCAAATTCAGAAATAAGAGGTGCACATCTACATTGTGTCATAAAGACTGTGTTAAAGTTTCATGAAAATCTATTCAGTGGTTCGGGAGGAGTAGCGGATAAGAGATGGGTATCCACTTGTAACGTAATCGCTTAGCTATGTTTTGCTAAGGGAAACAGCCCCAAAAATCAAGCAAATCAAATTGTGAAATAGGAGGTGCACATTTACATTTTGTCATAAAGACAGTGTTAAAGTTTTATGACAATCTATTCAGAGGTTCAGGGGGAGTAGCGAATAAGAGATGGATACCCACTAGTAATGTAAGGCTAAGTCCATGTTTTGCTATGGCAAACCCCAAAAATCAATCAAATCAAATTCTGAAATAGGAGGTGCACATCAACATTATTTAATGAAGACTTTTTTTAAAGTTTCATGACAATCTATCCAGTGGTTATGGAGGAGAAGCGGATAAGGGATGGGTACCCACTTGTAACGTAAAAGCTAAGTCCTTTTTTGTAATGGGAAACCCTCAAAATCAATCAAATCAAATTCTAAGATAGGAGTTGCACATCTAAATTATGTCATAAAGACTTTGTTGAAGCTTCATGGAAATCTATTGAGTGGTTCATGAGGAGTAGCGGATAAGAGAATGGTACCCTCAGGTGTAACGGACGGACGGAAAGAGGGACGGACGGACAGACTGACGGACAGCCCATCACTATATACCCCAGTTTTCAAGCGGCGGGGGTATAAAAATCAATCAAATCAAATTCTGAAATAAGAGTTGCACATCTACATTATGTCATAAAGACTTTGTTAAAGTTTCATGAAAATCTGTTCAGTGGTTCAGAATGAGTAGCAGATAAGAGATGGGTACCCACTAGTAATTTAATCGCCAAGTCCATGTTTTGCTATGGGAAACTCCCAAAATCAATCAATCAAATCAAATTCTGAAATAGGAGGTGCACATCTAAATTATGTCATTAAGACTTTGTTAAAGTTTCATGAAAATGTAATGAATGGTGCTTGAGGAGTAGCGGATAGGAGATGGGTACCCTAAGGTGTAAAGGACGGACGGACACCCCCATCACTATGTACCCCTTTTTTCAAGCGGGTGTATAAAAACAGGGTTTCTGTTAATTTATTCTCTGCATATGGCGATTTCAGCAAATTATGTCTCGTCAGTGCAGATCAAATAAAAAAAAACATTTTGAAATATTTGTAAAAACTGATAGAGAATAACTTATCATTAGGAACTCAAAAGATAGCCAAAAATGACCTAAGAACTGAAGTTTGGATGAGGAAGATACTCCTTAGATACAACATATTTCTTAAATTAATATTAGTTATTCGGGTTTTGGCATTACATGATAATGTACGGAATTGCATACAATTTTTGGTTCAGAAATTTTTTTCTAATACCTTTTTTACTAATAAACTCTAAATTTTGATTGCTTAAGCCAATATGATTACTCTATCTATCTGGAGAATATTTTGTAATCCAAAAACTTTTTTTCTACAGCGTACTTCCTAAGTGTATTTTTAAATCAATATCTTTTAATAAATATGTATATTGTGAATACAGATTTATGTAGAATTCAGTATTTTTAAATAACTTTGAACATGTATATTGTCAATATATTACATTTTCTGATCTGTGACAAAATGTTAATTGCTCTGAATTATTTGGTATTGTTTTCTTGAATGTGAATTTATTTATTGTTGTATTTTTTTTGTGCGTCAGACACATCATGAAATGTCAGAGTTTCAATCGTTACCAGTTCTGAAGTTCGAAGGAAAGAATATCTTTCAGTTTAAGTAACGTATCCTGAAACAATTATATATCACTCATATGTCTTTTTTCATGCATTGTAAACTCATTCTTCATTTCGTTTATGATGTCTATCAGGACTTGTCTTTTTGACTTTCGTTCTTTACCTCTAAAAACTTAGGATTCCGTGTAGTCTATCATAACAACACGCATTCTACTGATATAGGCATTATACGTTAGAGAATGTTTTGTTTTGAGAGAGTATTCAAAGCTCTGTAGAGAACTTAGGCTCACATGCAAGATATGTAATCTGTTTTGCATGCAGTACGCAGGGCTGAATTTTCTTCTTTCTTTTTTTAAAACTATGCATGTATTATGAAATGATAAAACTAAAATAAACAAATGAAGGGGGAAATATGTACGTGTGCATTATTCTGTGCTATCATCTTTTGATGATTTTGTACATGTGCAACATCTTCAACTTTGATCTTTTTCTGAGCCATTTCTGGTAAAAATATCAATTTCTATCACTGAGTTTTCTGTCAAAATTTCCAAATTGTTAGTTTTTGTGAATCTGAAGGAAAGTCACTAATAAAAAAGCATTTAGGTACAGGACAGTATAAGATAAAAAAAAGTTTCTGTCAACTAAACCTGCAGAGCTCACCATTTCTGTTTTAAATACATTCAGATAACAGTTATATCTTAGATAAGAAAGCATATACAAAAGATGAATACTTTTCTTTAAAAAAATGTAATTCAATATGTGTAAGAAAGGAAATATTGTGTTATCCTATTTTTCACACTATAACTGATGTATAATCACAAGTTTCCATGGTTTCAGGAATAACAATTAATGATCCGAAAATATTTTTGTCATATGGCACATTTTTAGTCATTTTTTTCATCGTTCTTGTAAAACTTGATTAACTTTGGTCCAGTAGTATCTCAGTTGATAAGGATAATGTTTTTCACCGATGTAATTCCTTTGTGGGTGCTTTAATCTTCATGATTTTGTTTAATTCGTTTCAGAAAACGCATACTATAATCTGTCTAGTTAAGTTTGTTTAAAACTATATAAGCTCGGATTGAAATACATTTTCTTTTTGCAGCCATCTTTTATCAAAGAGTCCACACTGTAAGTGCTTTAGTTCTTATTGTTGTATTTGTAGTGTTGTGTAGCGTCTTTGGTCTTCCGTCTTCTGATGTTTTTACTTTTGCCTTGTCTTTGGAGTTTGATTTATGTAATCTTGTTCTTTGTTCCTTTGGTATTCTACTGCCAATGTTTTATCAAATTGATACAAAATTTGAAAACATTTTAAGGACCAATGATCAATTCCAAAATTTGCTTTTAAAGTTGATAAATCAGCTGCAGTGGTGTTTAAAAGAATGATGTAATATGGCTAAAAGACTGAAGTGCAATGGCGACAAAAGAAAAATACGCGACGGCGAAGGATGACTGGTCTAACGTCAGTGAATAGAAAAAAGGCTATAACTGAGGCCCTAGGTTTGGTGACCAATGTCATTTGTATATTTTAGCGTTTTTCAATTTCAATTGATCTAAAACAAAGTTGTGAAATCATTTATTTAAATTGGAAAGAACTGATGATATCAGTGATTGTCTGTTTCGTTTTTGTCAAAAAAAAATTTCTCTGATATTTCGATCATACTAGAAATATGAAATTTTAAACTTCCTAACAATTTTACACCAGGATCTCTCAACATTCAATGAGATTTTTTAACCAAAATATTTCTTTTGTTATTATATTGTTCATTTGTAATAAACATTAACTAGCTGACCTCCTTTGACTTGTAGACATAAAATATTCTGTGTACCATATTATCATCTGCGAAGCTTCATGTATAATTATTTCATTCCTCCAGGTTTAAAACTAGCAACATTTTCCGCGGCAGTATATATGAAATATCTTTTTTTTTAATTTATTTTATTATATATGTTCTTGAAAATTGCTTTTCGCACAACAAGGTTAAATTTATTTTTTGTTAAACATTGAAAGAGCAGCTGTCTGTCAAATGTCAATCTGCTTTAACTATTACACAACCAAGATCATAAATAATGAACTTTACCTTTACAATTGTATACCTAATCATTCAATACCTTTCTTAGAATTTAAAAAAAAATGTATTAATTTTAGCTGGATTAGCACTCGCTCGTTTTGCAACAGGCAGTTATTATTAACGGTGTCAACAATTACATAATAGACATTTCAGGAAATGTTGACAAAATATGGGGCATCTCAAAAGTTATACTTATCAGCTTGTAGTTATGAATAAAATGAACAACTCAACATTTACAATGTTTTTTTTATTGATTTCACGACTTAGAAGAGCATTTAGATACATCGCAAATATTTTACCCCAATCGAGTACATAATGTTCAGTTTTTAATTCAAAATATGACGACTGCCAACTTTAACCGACCGATTACCTATCAATACAGAAACTAAGCATATTAAGTGATATCGCTAGATCAAAGGATCTCCATAAAACCTTTCTAATGTTTTTGAGGTGTCGTGTGAGTACACAGATATATAATACAATCATCAAAGAATGATCCATGATTAAAACCCGTACTGAAATTTATTTATATTTCGACAGATTAATTTATTACTAATATTCATCAATATTCATCACAGCATGGTATGCAAAATTCACAAAATACAGAGAAACTCTGTTTTTACTCAACATAACAATGTTTCGGACATAACTCGAGATTCATACGGTAAATGTGAATTTTGTTTTTAAAATACAAATAAAACTTGGGATTCAATGATTTTAATCCAGAAAAATATGTTTTTCCATAGAGAAACCTCGTTCTCCTAATAATATTTTTCGAATGCATAAGGAGTAAATGAACATGAGACCATAACACATATATCAACTACAACTGCAATAATTGTAATGAGCTGTAAGGCCATTTCGGAAATTTATTCCTTATCAGCAGCACTAAAACCCAAACATAGAAAATCCTAATTTCAAAAAATGTTTAAAATGCATAAAACCAAACGAAATCCAAATAAACAGTAATACACTAGAACCCAAACATAGGAAATCCTAATTTCAAAAAATGTTTAAAATCCATGAAACCAAACGAAATCCAAATAATCAGTAATACACTAGAACCCAAACATAGGAAATCCTAATTTCAAAAAATGTTTAAAATGCATAAAACCAAACGAAATCCAAATAATCAGTAATACCAAATATTGCTATGGACAAAACAACGATGGAGGGAGTTCAACCTTAGATTTTTGAATTTACATGAATTTAGATAATAGTAAATGGTGGTAATAACAAAATTACCGAACAGAGTTGTCATGAGCCAAAGTCAATGAGAAAAAAGACAAATCAGATAGAAACCACCGGAACAAATGTTGACCGCAATGATCTTGACTTGGTACAGGCATTTGAAAAGAAATGGTTGGTTAAACCGGTTTTAATGGCATGCCGTATCGGTAGTGTCCGGTAGCAAATCATCAGCAAATGCTATTGAAAGTATGTAGACAGTTAAAAGAAAAGATCATCCCAGTAGTATGTAAAAAAATAATCTTGAATCAGAGTTCGGACCGAAACCCCAAATCTCTCCACGAGGGACCGATGTCCACTAAAGAACTCTCTCAATGATCGGAATATCTGAATCCCCTGATGCCTCGATTGATAAGGCGGCCAAGGAGACAACCATGTCTAATGAGGAAGTCTGTTTAATTTGCGCTAGCTTTCGCGCAACGCATCAACCGTGAAACATACATTCCATAAGCAGGAGAAGCTGGAACACTACTCTCCAAATTGGGGAAACCAACAATTTTGAAATTAAAATCGCCCCTTCTGTCGCAAATTTTAGTACTGATATGATTATTTTCGTCAAATTCGTAAAATAAATAACTAAAAAAAAGCTGAAGATGTAGTTGTCTCTGTCGTTTTTTTAATTTCTAGTTCTGGCGGATATATTGATGGAATCCATTTAACAAAAGATGCGTTATTAATGGAGAGAACATCATCAATATATCTATGAGTAAGGTTGAAGGATGTAGCATCTCTTATATATTTTATTATCTTTTACGAGTACTTGAAGAAAATTCAATCTCGTAGGAATATAGAAATAAGTCTTTGAGTAGAGGAACACAATTAGTGCCCATTGGTATGCCGACTTGCTGTTGATAAATAACACCTCTAAATGTGACAAATATTTTATCAATTAGAAAATCAAGCATACCGCATACCTGTTTTTCATTGTAGCTTATTTTTTTAAAAGTGGGCTTTATAACCTAATACAACATATTTTTTAAATCGGCGAAGGCTTTTAAAAAAAATGCCTTTGATTCGTGAGTTTAGTTTATCATGTGGAAGCGTGAAATACAGTGTAGAAAAATCAAATGTTTTCAGAGAATATATATGAGAAAATGAGCGGGATTTAAGATTTTCCAACAAATCCTTTGAATTTTTAAGTATCCTCATGTGATTTATGTCACATGATTGTTTCACAGTATGCTTGATGCCTGTCTTTGACTGCAGACAAAATCTTAGTGAGTTTAATAGAAAATTCAGTAGCTGAGCAAGAGGAAGGTCCTGCGATGTATCTTTCATTATATAAAATTGAAATAAGTGTACACATGAGATTTTATCTCATGAACAAGTGCACCATATCTAAGAAAAATAATTGTAATGCAACATTTAAATAACGAAAGTTTTGATTGGTCAGAACTGACCGTCAGTTCCACCATCTACACACCTGGGACATAGTAGGTTCCCTGTTTAGTCAGGTTCCTTGTATGGTTACAAATACACACAATTTAAAAGTAGAACATGAAATCGATTAATGGTTTTTAATTCAATTACAATCGCAATAACAGTACGTTATTTGAATACCCGAGGGCGTCAATCTCGATTCGACGGTCAAAGTATCCGTTTACAGGCTACGCTACGCGTCGCCTGTAAACTGCATTTTGACCGTCAAATATGAAAAAGAAAGGAAATGGGGTAAATGTCAAGGAGATAACATCCCATATCCAGGTTAAAACGACCACAAACAAAATATCTAGGGGTCACCATATGGTCTTAAAGACAGTGAGAACCTCACACCAAATAGTAACCCTAAATGGCCCCAAAAAGGTAAAAAACTGAATAAATCAATGGAAACAAACCACATCCAATTACCAAATATCAAGAAACTAAAATTTTATAAGAAGACAAGTACAAGCCATTGACCAACATATTCCTGACTTGGGACAGGCGCAAAAATTGCGGTGGGGTTAAACTCGTTTTCTTGGATCCAAACCCTCCTCCTATGTGTGGTGAATGGCTAAAAATAAATACACAAAAAGACTCACAGTAAAAATCAAACTAGAAAAAAGTCCAACTTATCAAGACGAGTACCCTTACAATGAAGTACATAAAACATGAAGACAATACACACAGGTACTATCTGACAAATGCTC
>MJUU01013582.1:87034-102486 GCA_002080025.1 Modiolus philippinarum | reverse complement strand
TTTGTTCCTTCGGTATTCTACTGCCGTTGTTTCATACAGATACAAACGAATTAGAGTAACATTTTCTGATTACACTCTATAATCTTTCTTTAACGATTTCTTGGTTTATTTAAAACATACTTTTAGAGACAAAATGGATAATTCTGGAATATTTGGTTAGTTCCTAAAATGAAAGAAACAAAAAGAGCGAAAAATAACAATTTGGTAAAAAAAGAAAAAAAAATATAAATAAATAAATAAAAAAAATTAACAAAAAAAAAACAAAAACATAAACAAAAAAAAAACAAACAAAAAAAAAACAAAAAAAAACAAACAAAGCCAAAAAGAAAAAGAAAAACAAGCACACACACACACAAAAAACAAAAAAGACAAAAACAACAAGAAAACAAAACAAAAACACATACACACACACACAAAAGTGGAAGGAAATTAAAAATTATCACCACAAGAATTGAAAAAGTCTTTACGACCTATATTGCATCAATTTATTGATATATTTTGGATGCAAGCCAATTGTCTTATTCTTTTGTAAAGCTCTGGTGAACGGAAAATATAGATGATAGTGTTGCACACAGATCTGCATAAAATGCATGATAATATATTGGTAAGGTCAGTTGGAAAGGTAGAATATAGGATTCCAAAATGCAAACAGTGATAAAAGTAAGCATAAGAAAATCAAGCAAAGTTTAATATTGTATCGTGCAAAATTCTGCCAACGAATCATTAGGTTTGTTTTTCTTGGTATGTTGTTGCATATGAGATGTTTTGATATTGCTGTATTCATGTTAGCTTTTTATGTATACTGTAGTTGTACTATGGGCATGACAATTTGTAGAAAGTTGATAATATCAGTTAATTTAGATTAAAGCAAAACATTAAATATGTACATTTTTACTTTATGGCATAGGATTTCAGTTGTCGTTTTGGTTTTATGTTCTAACCAAATATGTTTACTGTATCTATTGGTTCAAATATAAGTATGATTTATTGGAAATGAATCATGCCAATAAAAGACATTTTATCCTAGTCATTCTAACCCTTAGCCCTCAAAAACTTACTGTATTGACATATAAACGGATAGGGATCTGTACAATAGACGTCATTCCATTTTTCTGTTCTAATGTCCAATGCTGCACAGTACCGATAACATATTGCCCCATTTCCATCTACACAATGTTGTTCTCCCCAATTACTAAACTCAATCTGTTTGACTGCAAAACAAAACATGCTAATCGTTTATCAAGCCTGATAGAAATCTCAATCAGGTTTTCTTTTCATTTAAAATCTTTATCCCAAGTGTTCAAAATGTTAAATGACTTTAAATTAGATCAAAGTAATTCTCTGCAATAAAAGCCTTCCTCCAATTATTCGCCAAGTGCTTCATTGTTTTATGTACAGGTGATTAAATCCAGTACTCATTAAAATGGACAATACGTTTCATTGAAAAGCGGAGAGTACCCACATTGCAGGCCCTTGTCCCACATTAAACAAACGGGCGCTATACTTCATCAAAATCTATTATCCGAGTACTCGGGAGAATTTGTACAGCTAGAGTACTCGCACTAGCAGATTTGTTATGATCTTATTTGGTCATTTTGACCTTATCACGACATTGACGGGCTTAACACAATATTGTTAAGACAATTTAAGATTTTAAATTGATTTCCAAGATAATTAATTTCAAAAACGACCAAGGCGTGTAAAGTTACTTTAAGATTAAATAAGATCAACTTGTTAATTACGTTAGGGAACGATCAAGATTGTTCAGATCAAACAAGATCTCAATTTGATCCTGTTTGATCGCGAGAACCTTAGCACATCTTGTTCGCCCTTGAACGCAGTTATCTTGTTTGCTCTTGATAAACTGGACAGGTCATTATCGTCCTTGAAAGCAATCAATTTGCAATACGACTGAATATCTTACACTTTCTTAACAAAATTGTGTTAAGCCTGTCAAGATCGTGATAAGATCAAAATGGCGAAACAAAATCATAACATATCCGCTACATGTAGTTTCGAGAATTGAAATGCAGACATTTTATCATCCCTTATAAAAAACGAAATTAAATATCCCCAATCATCTCTTTCTATAACCGGGCTTTAAACAATAAGCTTAATCAAATGTTTTATCAAATATTTAAAAAGAAATCATTGGGATGTTTTGCAAGATGATTAAGTGGCAGTCTCACCCTCTGTATGCGAGTGGGTAGAAACATTTATCCATGTTCGTCTGTGTGTCCGACCGTCCTGCGTCCTTCCATTTATACCATCTTTCTTCATGCATTTCATTGCTTGTCTATGTTGTAATGATTTTAGATTTTGTCTGAATCTTTGATATATATAATAATTTATGTCATGTCTCATTGATTCAAGCATGTCACTTGTGTTTTTCTTTTTGTATTTTTTTTCTATAATAGCATTTTGAACAGGTATATCATGTTTAGGAGGGGAATTAGAAGTCGAGATATGTCATATTTCCCAAGCTCAACGGGCGAGGGAAACTGCATTATCGAGACTGGTATTTTTCACAAATTCCCAGATCAAACATGATATATTTTTTTTTAATTCTACCGAATGACTTTATCTTAAGCGCACAGATGACGTCGTTTTAAAATTTGTTACAAGCGTGGAAGTGAAAGGTAAGAAATTTTTAAGCAAATACCCCGGCAGAGGTTAAAAAGTGACAAATTTTTAGGCAAATACCCCGCTGCTTGAAAACTTGCTGGAAATGTCATGGATTTGACAAAAATACACCGGTATTCGACCAATTAAATTGCAGCATTTAATCATAAGGTAGAATTATGTCAAGTATTTCTCAACTTGTGTACAGAGTATTGATAGGATATTTGGTAGAGAGCTTTGATAAAATAGTTGGTCCGTGTCTGTCACTCATATAAATCCTATTTGCAGACAACTTTTACTTTTTGTTCAGTTTAGCCTTATATTGCAACCTTTCATTAGTGATTTGTCAGCTGTTGTAGATAGTAAGAAATTGATAATTAGTGGGGATTTACTTTACCGAGCTTTATGTTTCCATCTATTTTCTCTGTTTCCATCTATTTTCTCTTCCAGATATCTTTTTTTTTAGATTTGAAAATATTTTAATAACTGTATGCTGTTAACAAATCCCCTTGGTTACACAACGATCCCAACAAGGTTCTTAACTGTGTATTTTAGGTTTTTGGTGGGTGAATCAAATATTGTTGGTTGTAACTATACAACATATTTTTTCCTTATTTATTGAAAAATGCGGATTTAAATTATTACCTGCTCCCAAAAATTTAAGAGAAACATGTAGAATTTTGACAAGAGTACTGTTAAAATGGAACATATATAGCAGTGTATAATAAAAGCATCAGTGAAAAGAAAACTTTCATGACAAATGCATATGAAATATATACAAACTGTTAACACGGAAACAGTTGTGATGTTTTAATATTACTGCATTGGAATAAACATTGCATTTTTATAATCGATATGAACTCTGCGATGTTTTTTCCATACTTTTTAGAAAAAAAAAACACTACAACTATACTTGCTATTTCAGGCCTTTGGAATTTTAAAAATCATTCTTATATATACGGGCACAAAGCGCTCTTGAGAGCACACGGAATCAACCGCCGTATATTTCAAAACAACCAAGAACACACATTGATTTTCATCGCCCCTTAAGCTGATCTGTTAAAAATAATGACAAAACATCAATACAAGTTTGCAATCAAGACAAAGTGAACTATCAATGTGACACTAACACTATCATCTTGTTTTCAAGTTAAATTTGAAATTGATTACACGATTCAACAATCAGTACGCACTATTGAGATTGATTCTTTTGTTTGATTTATACTTTGTTTCATCCGTCGGGGTATATTAAGAATTATTTATATTATACAATTATGGCCTTTTTCAGAGGTGAATACGCTTTTTATTGATCTGTAAACCAACATATTCACCACGACCATCGGTCGAGGGGAACTTCTATGTTTCCGGGTCAGTGAAAAAAGTATATTCACCGATACCAATTAGACCACAAAAAAATGTATATTTATATCGTACAATACATATATATGTAATTACGTCAAAGAGTGAATATCATTTTACCGCTAGCAAATGAATAAGTTTATATATTAACCTCTTTTCATTTCCGTGAAAATATTGCGTTAAATAAAAAAAAAACTATATAATTAACAGATATTTTTTGGATTTGTTTTTGAGAAATGATGCTAGTTTTAGAACGTGGTAAATTTTAAGGTATCATGAAATTTGTGAAACAAAAAATATCTGAATGCATGCATCTTATTTATCCTTAAATTCATTTAATTTGTATATTGCATCATATAAAACTCTTTCAAATATTTTAAGAACTAGAAAATGCGTCTGTGAGCCACGGATGCCCCGCAAATAAACTTATGGCAAAAGATAACCTAAGTCACTCAAACAAAAAATATAGGACAAAGTCACTAAACTGTCAATGATTTGGGAAGTACTGATCAAAATGATTAATTTGCTGAAACAACATTGTTTTATAAATGTGAATTTGTTTAGAAATCGACCTGAACTCATTCCGAAGTCTTTCATGCATAAAATATATGTCATAGACATCCAGTTGTTAGTGAAACAGGTAGTTCTTCTATAGATGAATGTTCCTGTAAAATATCATGATGCAACAATACATAGTCGTTGAAAAACAGACTAAATTGCAAAAGTTAACCAAGGTCACTGAGGCGTAAAATGTAGGTCAACTGCAACTTATTGTCAATGATTTGGGTAATACTCATCAAGGCAATTATTTTGATGAAACATTATTGCCTTATAATGTATAGTTGTTGAGAAATGGACTTTAACGCAAAACTTAACCAAAGTCACTGAAGCATAAAATGTAGGCCAAAGGCACCCAATTGTCCATGATTTGGGTAGTACTTATCAAGGCAATTAATTACATGAAACATTATTATCCTATAATGCGAAGTTGTTTGGAAATGGACTTGAACACAAAACTTAACCAGAGTCACTCAAGCATGAAATGTAGGTCAAACAACCTAATGGACTCTGTAGTACTATCAAATATCTACCTACTGACCTATTATCAATGTTCTATACCTTACAGTTTCCGAAAAATGTACCTTAACGCAAAACTTAACCGGACGTACGGATGTACGAATGGAAGAACGGACAAGGGTAACACTATATGCCCCTTCCACATTCGTGGGCGGGGCGTAAAAACAAAACTCTGTCAAAGCATAAACCAATGTAATGGTGTAAAATAGGAAGTGTAATTTATAAAATTTGTTAAACTTTTCAACACATGGCAATTAATGTAATATCAGCATTATTATTAAGTCTCCCAAACGAAGTTTGTGGAGATTAATTGTGTTTGTTATTCTTATTATTATCTTTTTTTCGTGTTCCGCGTGATTTTTGTCTCATTTCTCACACACCAGTAGTCCAAACTTCATGAAATGTAATTTGATAATAGATATAGATCCAAAGTTGATCCTAAAGGTATTAGAGTTTTCGAAATGGCACCGGTTACTATATATAGAAACGGTAAAAAAGCGGGAATATCAAAGTGCTCAGAATTAGATGAAATTTTACAGGAAGGTTGCAACATGTGTACAATTAGATTCGGCTCTCTCAAAGACCTAAAAATTGCGACCGTAGCTATGGAAATGGTAAAAAAGGCGGGAAAATCAAAGTGCTCATAATTGGATGAAATTTAACAGAGAGGTTGCCTTACAGTGTAGAACAGGGGTTCGGTCTCCAAGATTTCAAATGGCGACCGTTCCATTGCCATTGAAATGGTAGAAAAAAAAACGGGAAATTAAAGCGCTCGGAATTGGATTTAAGACTTCAAAATGGCGACCGTTGCCATGGAAATTGAAAAAAAGGGCAGGAAAATTAAGGTTAATTTTACAGAAAGGTTGAGAAGGATGAGAAGACTTTCCAATTACTAAAGCGACGCCTTGTGGACGATCATCGAACTACAAAACTACGGCTATTGAATCGCAGTTTCATCTATTTGTGTAACAATATCGGCAATATCGACAAAATATGGTTCATCTCAAGAGTTTTTAATTATCAGATAGTAATTATGAATACTATGAACATCATAGCATTAACAAAATATGAACAATGTGCTATATTTTAATTATTTTCATGACTAAGAAGAACTTTAAGACGCATCATCAATATCTAACCTCAATTAAACACGTACTGTTCTACTTTATATTTGAATTATAATGACCGCCAAGTCGAATCGACTGTGTCCTTTTTAATATTTTCAACACATATATAACAACGATATGGCTAAAACACAAAAATATACTGATTTCAATAAAGCCTTCAAAATTTTATTGTGACCAATTTTTTATTGCGTTGAATGATTACAAAGAATAGATAGTGTAATCATAAAAGTAGGATCCAGAATTTGAAGTTGGGGGGGGGGGGCATTGAAAAAATCATCATGGATTTTTTATGCAGAAATTGGGCAAGCCCACATCTTACCCTAAAACTTCATGTTTCTTAGTTTAGTGCCACTCGATGAATCCGTGCCTGTTCATGAAACATTTTACTGCTCACAACACGAAATCCATGACCAATAGAGACATGGATGTAGCCTTGCTGGACAATTAGCAAAAAATGCCGCTCAAACCGGTGCTAGGGGTCGTCTTGAACTTACTATGAGGTATGAGCAAAGTTCATTGTTGAAGGCCTCATGGTGACTTTAAGATGAAGAACAACAATAAAAGCGTTGTTCCTTTACTTGTTTTACCATGTATTTGTAGACACTTTTTCTCATGTGCATTTACTCCATATCCTTTTACCATGTAAATATTGTGAAGGGATATGATTTTTTTAATTAAATGTAATACATGTAGCTCATTATGTAAGGCATGTTGTGACGTATCCTTTTTTTTTTGACACACACATCGGAGTTTTAACACATTTTGGCTTCACATAATAACAACATATACCCTTTATGATCCCTTTATTTTGTGTCTAAATTCATGACAATTGCATGGCTTTATATACAACATAATCACGTGAGACATTTAGTAATTATATAATCAATTAACAAAGACCGGAGATTTAATAAGAAAGAACGGATATAAAACGGATCGAAATGAACGAAGACATACATGGGATACATATTTCAATTAACAAAGAAAAGGAGTCCATATCAATTGGGAATGTTCAGTTTCGCTAGGATTTGCGACACTTCCCGTGAGCAAGTAACAAACTATCAGATAATCAAACAATGTCTTCATCAAATTCCTGATCAAATTGAACATTTGAATAAATATCCCTTCCATTCATAATTTTTACCTAATTTGGTAGGCACGTTTGAGATTTCATTAGAACGTTCATTATTTTCCTCACCATCACTAATAATTATAACATCATCAACAACAGCTCCTACATCATCATTTACACCATCAACAACATCTCCAACATCACCATTTACACCATCAACATCAGCTCTAACATCACCATAAACACCATCAGCATTAGTTTCAACATCACCATATACACCATCAGCATAAGTTCCAACATCACCATAAATACCATCAGCATTGGCTCCAACATCACCATAAATACCATCAGCATAAGCTCCAACATCACCATCTAGTTGAACATTGTTATTTACATCAGTTTGAATATAGTCGTCGACATCAATACTACCAGTACTATTAAAATCAAGTTCTTGCATTAAATTGAAGATGGACTCATCGTCACTTATGTCTGAATATATACTGTTGTTTTTCCGTTTTTTACTTCTCTCTGCTTTCAACGCTTTAGATCTAGCAACAGCTTTCTTTATGTTGTGGACAGATTCCAAATGTTTGTAAAGATATTCTCGACGAATAAAAATTTGCTTTATAACCTTCTTCTGTTAATTTCCAAAATTCGTATGAAAGAGAATGCTTCTCTTTCATATGTCTGCTTTTGTTCTTCATATACTTATATTCTTTGTCACAGTAATCACACTTAATCATCGCTGATTTTTTTATTCAACTATGAAAAGGCTTTAAGCATTTTTATCTTTATATACAAAATACATGCACGTGAATTTCTTGCAGAAATAATAACTTACATTTAACATTTAAGCAATAGTTAATCCATGAGGTAAAGGTGTTTCTGGAATAGAAAATCCCGACGGCCGGAGGCCGGACGTGTTTTTTTCCAGAAACACCGTTTACCGAAAGGTATAACTAAATTACGCCCAAGGTAAAGAAAAAAAGCATTATTCTTTTCATATTTAAACACGAAAATTTTTACAAACCCCAAAAGCAAATGTAATCTTTATTAAGTTTTCACCTTTACTATAAAACCCCATTGGATGCCTTTTCTTGTGTTAGTAACTCTCAAACAAACAGTGAACAAAATGATCTAGGCTATTTCAAATAACAATCATTTCACGTAGACGGCGAGTTCATTGATGTATGAAACTACACAAACAAATCGAGTAGGCCGTTTGATAATAACAGTGAGTCAAAAGGATAGATCAGTGATGAGTGTGACAAACAAAGGTTAACAAAATGGATATATTTATTATTTGCATAAAATATTTCAATGCGTGGATATATAGTGAACAAGAAGATAAAATAGAAACCAAATTG
Organism: Modiolus philippinarum; assembly: GCA_002080025.1. Classification (NCBI taxonomy): domain Eukaryota; kingdom Metazoa; phylum Mollusca; class Bivalvia; order Mytilida; family Modiolidae; genus Modiolus; species Modiolus philippinarum. Next base: position 93,865 of record MJUU01013582.1, on the reverse strand, counting down.
GTCACCTTTCTTCAGAATATTTTAAGTATAAAATGTTGTTTTATTCCTATTCTTATGTAAAAAAAAAACATTATGCTTTTATGCAAACAAATGTGTAGCAGCTGGTCATATGGTTACAATATTGAATGAGGGGGGGGGGGTGATACCTTGAAACTTTTGATAACACTTTCATTAATATTTCAAAGGATTTAATAAATATTCTCGAAAAAAGGCTACCTCTTGATATGTCTACGGGAGTTATTTTAAATGAGAGGTTTTTTATTCACATGGTGTAAACTTTCCAGTTAGTCGCAGTTTCAACAGAGCAAGGCGCAGATCATGGAGGATTCCAATTTAAAATGAAAGTAAGTTTCGCCGAGTGGAGCGATGCGCGAAAATTTTAGGGGGTATTTCTAAATAAAACTTCAGGATCTTCATTAAAAATTACAAAATTGTCCAAAAAGGGGATTCCAATCCGGAACTCCCTCTCTAAATCCGCCAATGATAGCCGATAAGGTTGAGTTGGTGCGGGGGGTATATTGGCAATGCGACACGCGACACTTCAATGTAATAAATACATTTTTTTGAATCTGCAAAATATTCTAGTCTATAGTCCTCATGTGCATAAGTAACTGTATAATATCTGTTAAATAGCAATAACACGCTTCATTACTTATATTATATATGTTGCGTGTTCCTTGTCTAATTTTGTTTGTATGTGTACCTGAAATGAAAGATAATCATTGTATGAAATTTATATGCCCCTTTGGGACCATTAATTGGAATAAAACAATCTTAATCTTAATCTATATGTTGCATCTTGTATGATAGGAATAATATTTGAAAGAATTTTCAATCGATGCAGACTGGTAATTTGAAACAATCACAATTAAACTTGGAACTTCTTTTTTTCACAAGCGATATTTCAGAATTGTGATTCATAGATTAATGTTTAGGAAAAAGGTCGATTTAGTTTTTTTACCTTAAAATGAGGGGGTAGAGAGACTGGAAGAAATGGGGTGGAGGAAAGGAGACAGAGTGTAGGGGAAACTAGAGAGGGGACAGGAGAAAGAAGAAAGGAGAAAAGGGGCAGGAGAAGGGAAAAAGAACTCACTGTCCGCGCCTTTAGAAAGCTGAATTAGTTCTTATTGAGAACACACACAATCAAAACTTTTGGAAAAACATGAGTGAGTGTGTGGTTTAAATGATTAGTTCACAGGTGCTTGAAGACAGGACCCTGTATGGGCCCTATGGCCTCTCCCTCTTTTATAATATTTTTCTCCATTTTTCACTATTTGTCATTTATTTGGGCTATATTGTACTAATATGGGGCCCTTATATAACATATCGAAAGGCACATTGATAGTAAAGTAAGTGAGAACCGAACCGTCAATCTAAAAGCGAACAGTCCAAGGACAATGGCAACACCAGAAACAAAAAAGGGAAAAAAAAAACAGAGACACTACATGGGTACGGCACAGGAAAGAAAAATGCAGACACACACACCCAAAGATGAACAACACGGACCCAATAAAAAAAATCATGGATGAGATCAGGTGCACCGGTAGAGTTAGCATCTCCTGCTTCTTATAAGACACCCGCCGTGTTGAAAATGTCAAATCCGGTAGAGGAAACAACAATTAAGCTTAAAGCTTAAAGACCTCTTCCGTAGCAGCAACGTTTTTGATTTTTCTCTTTCGTTTTCTACAGAACTAAAACGCGAAAAAGTGAAATTGAAAAACGTGACAACGCAAAAATGAAAGCACGTAAACGGGTAATTAGTTTCACTTTCGCGTTTCGCTCTCGACTTCTCGATTTCGCGTTTTTCCATTTTTGCCTTTTCGTGTTTTCATTTTTTCTCTTCTTTGCGTTTCGTGCTTCCGCATTTTCGTCTCGTAAGTTAACATCTAACGCATGCCTCATTTTAAAACAAATATGTATCAATCACAAACTGAAAAACAAACATGCGTTATGTCGTGACCAAACTCGATAAATTCATGAATTGTATTGATTTTTGGGTGACAAAATATATACAAATATTTATCATGTTGTAACACCATATATTAATGCACAAATAAACAGAAAACGCAACATGCGGCGGAAATCATGACACAAAATTTAACAGAATTTTGTCAAAATCTAGCAGGTAGGTGGACCGTGGATTGATGAACGTTCTCGGAACTCTATGGCGACGTGCACGGGCAAAGCTTAAAATGTAGCGGATTTTCTTTTTTTTTTTTTTTTTTGGCAGGATTCTGTAGACGCTGGCAACCCATTCAATAAATTACATGTTTAGCAAAAATAGTTGGATTATTTTCTTTTGTCTTATTTTGTGATTACTATCGTAGTCGGGTGTAGACAGTCAGTATCGATTACGTGAAATGTCTATTACTCAGCACGGGTGAGCTGACAAACTTACCTAAGCACCTTCCAACACGTGTACACATAGCAGGGAGTCAGAATAACATTTTTGCGGTGTTAATTCAAACTAAAAATGTATTTTATGAAATAATTAAAATTACTCCTAAAATGTGTAGAACCTGAGGCAGTCATATGCATTCACATTTATACAACTTTTAAAATCATATATTATCGTCAATTTTATTTTTATTCCTAAAATTTTATATTTCATCATTTTTTTAAAGACTCAAAAGATAAAAATGTATTCAATTTGAATTTTATCGGAATACAATTCGATTTTCAGTTGACACTGTACAAACCTGAAATAATTCTATAATGTTTGGTGTTTACTAGTAAAATGTTGAATATTAAAATGAAAAAAAGTTAATTATTTATTTTATACGAAGACAACAATTTATTTCAAAATCTCACATGCAAGAACACAATTTTTTTTCGGTGTAACTGCAACAAAAAGACACGCAGAGGTGCAGTAGTTGCACTTCACAAGCATGACTGAAAGCAGAATGTAGCAACATTTTTTTACAAATCCTTGATTGCATAAAAGTTTTAACTCAGCTTTTCACATTAACTATAACATGTGAATGATTTCAATAAGATACACACACAAGACATTCCCCGCATGGTGGGGAACAAGCAATACACAACACAATAACGTCTAGGTCAACAGATATTAGCCATGTAGCCTTCTAAAACTGCTTGAATGTGAAAAGCTTAAAGGCTGAGTTCGGAACTTCATATGAAAGTGCATCAATAAATTGCAGCGATACAAACTACAAAAAATTTAACTTTGGTCATGTTGCAGAATGGCATGTTTGAAAAAATATGAGCCAAAGCATTGGAATAATGTTCTTTTTGACATTTCTGCTGAAAAAAGTCTGTTGTGGAGATTTGCTATCAGGACGACTCTGAATTGGAAAATATTAATGAAATGGTAATGTGAAGAAAATGCAATGTGTGTCAGTAAAATTGTTCTAAATGTGAAATTGATATTAGTTTGAAAAAAAAAATGGAAAAAAAATAATAATGATAAAAAAATGGTTACATGTATATATTTCTTCTCTATATAAAGCTATAAGTTATGCTGTGGACAGCCGTGTCTTGTTGATTGTCCTCATTAAAAAGATTACCTGTAACACCCACCTGTATGAAGTCACCTGTGGTCATTGGTAACAACTATCTCGCGTAATATATAACAAAATATCGAAGTATATGTGATGTCAATCAAAGTTGTGTAACAGAAAGAAAATGTTCGTTTCAACAGCAGAAACCCACAGTATAGCTAAACTAAAATAAATGACAAATATTAACAGAAGAAGTAAAATATGTTTACATAATTAATTATTACCAGCGAAATGGTAAAAAAGGCAGTAGAATAAAACACTATGAATATCCTTCTTTTTTGCTTTCTACACGATAGCCGCAGTTTTGAAACCGGAATTGAGAGGGGAGATAAATCATGTAAAACTGGAAATGGGTCAATTAGATGCAATTTTACAGGAAGGTTGTCTAACATTTCTACAATTTGGTTCAGCTCTCAAAGACTTCAAAATGGCGACCGTTGTCAATGAAATGGTACAAAAGATAGGAAAATCAAAGTTATCTCATGTGTACACTTTGTTCAATTACTATTTTTTCTAAATTTATGTAAATTCTAAAACCTAAGGCTTAACCCCTCTCCATCGTAGTTTTGTCCTTATATTTGATATTACTGATTATTCGGATTTCCTTTGGTTTTATGCATTTTAAACATTTTTTTTTGAAATCATGGATTTCCTTTGTTTGGGTTCTATAGTGCTGCTGATGAGGAATTTACTTCCGAAATGACCATACAGCTCATTAAAATTATTGCAGTGTGAGTTAACATATGTGTTATGGTCTCATGTTCATTTACTCTATATCCTTTCGTAAAATCATAATTGGGTGAAATTTTACGGACAGGTTGCCTAACATGTGTAGAATTGGGTTTCGATCTCCAATACTTCAAAATGGCGACCGTTGCAATGAAAATGGTAAAAAAATGGAAAATCAAAGTGCTCAGAATTGGATGAAAGACTTCAAAATGGCGACCGTTGCCATGAAAATGGAAAAAAAGCAGGAAAATAAAGTGTAATTTCACAGAAAGGTTGCAAAGAATGTGTAGGATCGATTTCTGGTCTTGGAATTTTCAGAATTGCGAATGGAAAAAAAAAAAAAAAAAAAAAAAAAACAGAAGTGATTTAAAGCATATATGATGTGATTTCGAAGGTCTGAATTTTACGAATGATAACTGAAAGGTGCTTTGAAAATGGAAGAGAGGTGCTCAAAATTGGGTAAAATTTTAGATAAAATTTATGGTTTTGTTTATGAAATTTCCAGAGCGACTGTGTATTGAAAAGTGTAAAAAGGAACCTTCAAACAGAGTAATTAAACAATCTACAGAAGGAGCAGGAAGATACAGAGAAACAAAAGGGACGCCATTTTGCAATAAACAGTTTTTTATTTATGAAACCTTATTAGTGGTTGAATGAAAAACTTGTAAAATGTTACACAAACAGTAAATACAAAAAGCAATATCAAAAAATAACATTAAATTGAAGGCTGCAAACATGACTCATTAGCCAGATTCTTGGTGTTATTTTTAGTTTTCAGGACAGACCAAACCTGTAATTCTATTTCATACATAAAAAACACATTGAAAAATAACATTAATTTGATGGCTGCAGACATTACTTATTAGTCATTGGTCTGCCTTAGTCTGTGTGGCAACCTCACGGTGTAACCACATCCGATTTCGAATGTCAACGACGGCACAGAAGCCAGACTCTTAGTGATGTTTTTTTTTTAATTCCAGCATTCCTAAATATATATACTGCTATATATGCATAAACAAAACAATACAAATGCAGAAATAACATTAAGTTGATGGCTGCAGACATGACTCATTAGTCATTGGTCTGCCTTAGTCTGTGTGGCAACCCCATGGTGTAACCACATCCGATATCGAAGCCAAATTCTTAGAGTTGTTTTTTTTAATTCCATGCAAATTCCTAAATCTATATACCGCTATATATACCTTTAAAAAAGCAATACAAATACTAAAAATAACATTAAGTATAACTGCATAGGGAATTCAGATGTAAAGACTAACGCAGTTGCCAGAGCTTTATTGTTTTATCTTAATCACAGTTCTACTATTTATACAACCAATTCGTTTTTCATGTCTACAAAAAAAACAGTTCTTGAAATACAGAATAATGATGTGAAATAAAGATAATGGGAAACACCCAAAATGGCCGAACAACATAATTTCATGTCACAATTCACCTTGCAACTACACAAGAAAAACATGAATAAAAAGACAAACGTACACAATGATGGGAACTCGGGATAGCCGAATTTTGTACATTTCTCAATTCTTATTTAATATCATTCACAATAATTTTGACTGTTTATATGCAATTTTTTTTCTTTTCTTTTCCAGATCACCAGAATGGGCAGACCAAGATGTTTTGATATCATATCATTTCCAGATACCTTTTACATTTTTGAATTTAAGTGGGTAGAGATAAACTCACTTTTTAATTAAGAAATAATTCATGGCAGCTATATGGTTATTGGAAATTTTACCATGGGCTGGGCCTTTATATTCGAATTTAACCCAGAGCGTTAGCGAGGTGTTAAATTCACGAATGTAAAGGCCCAGAACATACCATATACCTGTCATGAATTATTTCGATTCTAATATGACAGAAAATGCAATTTTCCATTTTTAAGCGACCTAAGAGAAGGCAGATTTCCCGCCGCCATTGCCGACTGTGTCTATGACGTCACAATACACAGTCTGACGTTTTCAAACAGAAGCAAGTTCAAAATCCAAATCGAAAGCAAAACAATACATATTTGCGTGTCTAAATGGTATGTCCTTGGTACTGGATTTGGCTTTCCATTTCGATTTATTTGGTAATGAGTACTTCTTTTATTACAACTTTTGGATTATGGCTTTCCACATCATTTGATTTTAATGCTGCTGATGAGAGGTTACTCCTTGAAACACGTGTACAGCATAACGAAATTTTACTGTTTTTATGCAACTTCGGTATTTTTTGTATTTTGAACCATTCGGCCGATGCCACTGCTGGTGGACCAGAGGTCCCCGAGGGTATTCACCAGCCCGATAGTCAGACTTGTCTGACATGAAAATTTTACCTTGCGTGTTACAGAAATTTACTGCTTTTATCAAAATTCAAACCCCTTAAAAATACCGAGGCTTCATTCCGTGAATGGCACTCGGTAGATGTCCTTGGTACTGGATTTGGTTTTCTATTTCGATTTATTTGGTAATGAGTACTTCTTTTATTACAACTTTTGGATTATGGCTTTCCACATCATTTGATTTTAATGCTGCTGATGAGAGGTTACTCCTTGAAACACGTGTACAGCATAACGAAATTT
>MJUU01013582.1:71381-86963 GCA_002080025.1 Modiolus philippinarum | reverse complement strand
AGGTCCCCGAGGGTATTCACCAGCCCGATAGTCAGACTTGTCTGACATGAAAATTTTACCTTGCGTGTTACAGAAATTTACTGCTTTTATCAAAATTCAAACCCCTTAAAAATACCGAGGCTTCATTCCGTGAATGGCACTCGGTAGATGTCCTTGGTACTGGATTTGGCTTTCTATTTCGATTTATTTGGTAATGAGTACTTCTTTTATTACAACTTTTGGATTATGGCTTTCCACATCATTTGATTTTAATGTTGCTGATGAGAGGTTACTCCTTGAAACACGTGTACAGCATAACGAAATTTTACTGTTTTATGCAACTTCGGTATTTTTGTATTTAGTTAAAGATTGTTCTTAATCTTTATTTTCTCCATTAACTAAGACGAACAAAATTAAAAACATTGTTGTTTATCATCCCTTTTACTCTTATTTCAATACCATTTGCGCATGTGCGAAATATATGGTTATCGAGTATTATACTGGTTGACGATTTACAGGGGCCATGTTAGAATAACCATTATTTAAGATTAACATAATGTATTCAGTACAAAATCTTAAATCATAATTTAGTTGATAATAATAATATGAGTAAACCAAGCTATTGTTAAATAATGTAGAATTTTTTTTGTAAATATAAGGACACTTTTTCATTTACTTAACTGGAAATTTGATGTGAAAGTGCTGATACAAGCGATTCATAGAAAATTAACGTTTCGGTTTGATGTCAACTGTGCCGTCAAATAATTCGCGGAGTTTACTATGGTAACATTTAGGACGTCGACAAAATCGGAACAGTTGATTGGACGTTTACCCGTGTAAGACAGCTTCACGCGACCCTGTATACTATGGGCTGTCTTACACGGGAAACAGCCATTAACGAAAGAAAACATATTTCCATAGTTTGTCACACAAGATTAGTTTGATGTGAATCCACAGAGAAAAACTACTCTGTTGTTTCTGGAAGAGAAGAAAACGCAAAATTCACAAATGTGTAAATTAGTAATTCCAACGAATATACGGAAGCAATGACCAAAAAGTGTAAAACCAGATTACATGGCAATATCAGGATCACACGGAGACACAACATTAATGTAGGGGACAACAAACAGAACATAATACAAACACCATAAAAATAAAAAATATGCACAGCTTGAACCCCTAAAAACAGGAGTATTATGTAAAACAACAAAATGAAAATCAAACTTTAAATTGAGATTATTTAATTTCAACAATTTAGTACATGTACTTTCAAAACAAAACCTGATTATGGGAAAGAGGTTTTATGCTGTTAGTCAAATATTTAATAACTTTGAAATATACCTACACAGACACAAAAGTGTATGTATAGTTTCTAAAACGAGAACTAAGTTGATAATGAAATTCCTCACATGGAGTTAAAAAATTTTGGTAATGTTTAAAAAACACCGAGATTGATGTTCCGAATATATTTGGCGGGAAATTTCACGCGAGTTGTTCTCTCACTAGAGACGAGAAATATTTTTATTACTCCGGTCAGGCGTCGGTTAAATTTGCTAGAAATAGAGAAACCATAATTATTGTTAAAGTGGCTTTTACAGAAATTATTCTGATATTTGAGTAAAGTGTTAGGACTTGAGATAAAGAATTATAAAAATGAAAAAGGGATGAAAAAATGCAAAAGCAGCTAGACTGAAAGATAGACTTAGAAGCAAAAATAACGCCAACAGGTAAATTGCTGTTTTGTAAAACATAATAATGTCTAAAAATCGCCCTTCAGATATTTTGATAGTTGCATTACTATTCCGTCATGAAGTTCATGTACACTGTTTACTGTTGTGCTCACACCTAAAGATCAATAAATTTTAGTCACTTTTAGCAGATTTGTTTCTTTATTTGTATGAAGCCAGGTTCATACAAGGGCTAGTTCAGAAAAAACCAATAAGCTAGCCAAATCTTTTAATTTCAGTTTCTGTTATAAAGATGATGTTCCATCATTGAACAATCCTCAATTTAAGGATAACCTTCATCTTATATACCCAATTGAACTCGAAATTAAAGAGACCACTGATACACCATCATCAGTATCATACCTGGACCCATACCTCTACATTGACAACTCTGGACGTCTGAAAACAAAACTTTACGACAAGCGTGATGATTTCGACTTTCTAATAGTGAACTTCCCGTTTTTGAGCAGTAATATTCCCACTTCTCCGGCTTATGGCGTGTACATTTCACAACTCATTTGCTATTGCCGTGCCTGTAGTTTGTATAGCGATTTTGTCAAAAAAGCGAAATTACTGTCTCAAAAATTTATACATCAAAGGTATGTTTAGTCACTGTTGCAATTGTCACTACAGAAGTTTTACGGTCGTCACCGCGATTTAACAGACCACTACAATGTGTCTGTTTTACAAATGAGAACAGATATTTTTGGATAGATCCAGATTTTGTTACCGGACTGACTAACACCGACTGTGACAAAACCGGACGTTTCACTGGCAGTGTGACGGGTGCCACGCGAGGACCAGATCATGCTTACCCTTCCGGAGCACCTGATGATACCTCAGTTTTTATAGGGGTTCACACTGGTAGTGTTCATTTTTGTTAATTGTTTTGTCGTTGTCATACTGTCTCAATTCGTGTTGTTGTGAATTGTCGTGATTTTGGATTTATGATTTTTGAATGTCATCTTTCCTCGTTCTTGCTTCGGTATTCGATTGCCGATGTATCTATCTAGTGCGAAACCATATTGTAACTTATTGGTGATAGAACAATCACTTGCTATGGAGAAAGAGATAGCAAAGTCTCCACAGCCATGCGTACATTTCAACAACTTATATCCCCTTTATCCCTCGAATGATGTTTAAAAGCTGACAGAGAACAAATAACCAAAGTCTGTGCAAGTGAAAAAAAAGAAAAAAAAAGGTACAAATGAACTGCAAAATAGAAGCTTCCTGGCATGAAAACTCTAGGAAGAGTAATGACAAAGTCATCAATGTGCTTTTTTTTCCAAAAGTGCACCAAAATCAAATTCCTTCCCACATGCACATCTTCAATTTAAGTACACATTAATTGCAAAATAAAAACTTCCATTGCGTGGACAAACTATGCACCCCCTATTGCTAAATCACCAAAAATGACGAAGTTGAACAATGTATATTTTTGACAAAAATTAACTAAATCAAATTCTTACCACATGCACATCTCCAATATAGGTACAAAAGATCTGCAAAATAAAAACTTCATAGCATCAAAACTATAGGAGGAGTTGCGCGGACAAACTATGTACCCTCTATGAAAAATCACCAAAAAATGACTAAGGTCAACAAAGTATATTTTTGACAAAAATGCACCAAAATCGAAATCCTTACCACATGCACATCTTCAATATATGTACAAATGATCTGCAAAATAAAAACTTTTTAGCATAAAAACTGTAGGAGTTGCGCGGACAAACCATGTACCCCCTCGGACGGACGGACGGACGGACGGAAGACGGATGGGCGGACGGACGGGGGTAAAACAATATGCACCCCGACTTATCGTCGCGGGGGCATACAATAATAAATAAATTAATTAAATAAGACAATGAAAGCTTTGCACAAGGGATACATTTCTTATTTTCATTTTTTTAAATTCATATGTTGCAGTTTCCACATTTGTCTATAATCTGAATTTTAATGTAAATGGACAACTTTCCAAATTATTTCAAGGATATTCAAGTTTCACTAGTGCAGTTTGCAGTGAAATTCATTAAAATTATTTATTAACTTCATGTATCTGTTAGGATTCACGCTCATTTAATAGTATAATATTGAAAAACTGAACAGCCACTTTATTTATTAAGGTTTTAAATATTTTTCTTAAATATGATTTCTTTATCATTGCAGGTAACGGAGTCTTTTAACTATTTAACAGTGGATGATAATTGGCGAAATGATCAGATAGACATACTTGCTTTACCGATTCCTCACTATCCTACTATCTCTACATCATCAAATCAACACAATACACTACCACTGACACATCCAACAAAGTTTTTAACAATCACAGGGGATGAAAACTGTTTTTTTAGTGCTCTATCCTTCCTTCTGTCACAATGTCATTTTCTGTTCCAAAATTTGAAAATAATTATAAACTTGATTTTGTTTTTTTTTTTTAGTGAGAACATTATTTTATATTTATTAATTGCAAATAATTCAAAGTTTCCTTTTTACTTCTTCGGAAAAGAATTTGTTTTGGAAATATTTTTCTATATTTTAAAGTTAAAAAGTTTACATCAAAAAGTACATTTAATCTAAAAATAAATAAGAAGTTTACATAAAAGATAGAAACATTTTTGAATACATACATAAAAATTAATATATTTATTTTTGTATGGGAAAAACCTTATTTTTGTAAATACAAAGTGTTAGAAAGAAAGCTCAAAGTTGTTGACAGATTGTCCTTAACTTAAGGTGACACTAAGTAAAGTATATGTGTAATTGAAAATCCATTGTTATGTACGACATCAAAGGTTTTATTATGTAAGCAACAGACGGGTAGATTATCCCAGGTTAATTAAATTTAGGTGAAACTTATGTCATAACTAAGAACTTAGGTTTACGCCCTTTTTTGTTAATTTGACAGTGTTTCCAAGGTTTTATAATTAAATTTGAGATTTGATTGGATGATTCTGAAACAATGTTCAAACTCTGAGATTCGACTTTGTTCCCCAATAGCGTCACTTTTTCATGCGTTTCTGAGGAATAAAGATCGAAAACTCATTACTGTTTTATTGCACATTGTTTCAGGTGAGTCAAACTAAACTATTTTACTTTTTAGTGTTTTAACTAAAGTTTTATGAAAATTCCAAGATAATTTTAATTGATTTAATTTTATATTTGATATTATTGCTAATTTCCATCTCCCCATCATTTAAGTTCAAAGTTGTAGTTTATTGATAAATTCTGTCCCTAAAGATTAATATGGATAAATTTGTTCTCAATCTTTTAATATAATTATGATTTAAGATTGAATGTTATTACTTTCAAGTTTTAAGAATTTTGTAAATATGTTTTAAATAAAATAAGATCTTTATTGTGCATACAATATTGCTTAAACAATGGACGTCAAAGATATTTTAGTTAATTTGCATAAAAGTAACTCTTTTGCAAGAAGGTTCATTATTACTAGCGTACAAGAAATGTTGTTGTTTTTAAAGAAATCAGATTTTACATTCAGATTGTTCATGATGAATATTGTGGTAAGAATTGAATAAATTGTGTAGTATTTAAAGCAAATATTAAGCAATTATTTACGCTACCTGACAAGAGCAAAACAAACAATTTCAATCGTACACAAGTCAAGTACATTTCGAAACATTATGTCTCGCATGAAACAAGTATGTTGATTACTGTTCATATGATAATTGCAATTTATTTTACACTTTCATATTGTTTTTCGTGAAAATTATTTCACGTGATTTCATCGCATTAAGCGTACAAGGTGTTAAGATTATTCCCCATCACAGAAACTGAGTTCATTTCATAGAGTTATTCCCCCTGTGTAGGTAAAATAAACAGAAAATATTTTGACAGCTTATGCTCATTTAGAATTGTTGATATTGGGTATAAAGTTATTCCATTATGCTATTCGTAAATTATAATCAAGATGATGCAAGCAATTTTACAGTCATTTTTAGTATTTAAGCATGACAAAGTTTATTGATGACATACAAACATAATCACTCATTAAGTCTCGCTTTATGTTCAAATATTAAGTCTCGCATTTTGCTCATTGATATGACTTTGTGTTCGCATTTTGCTCATATATTTGAATAAGTTGAGATAATGCTCATATGATGAATTATGCTTTGTTAAGTACACATATGTTAAGATGCCTGTTACATTATGCTCAAAGTTTTGAATTAGTTCCGCATAATGCTCATGACTTCAAATGATATATAAATGGTGCTCCGTAAAGTTATTTGAATGTTATTTATATGTTACTTCTTCTCGAAAGCATTAATTAAGTCAAATCTACATTGAATTCTAATTGCACATTGATATTTGTTATTGTTTATTATATTGAATTATGTGTCTGGATGATATTGTATTGTGTTATTATGACTTTTTCATGCGCTTCTGAGGAATAAAGATCGAAAACTCATTACTGTTTTATTGCACATTGTTTCAGGCCCTTGGTGCTGTCTGTTAAGTCAGAGCAAAAACAATATTCAGCAAATATCGGTTACCCAAATCAGCAATTCTGACACTTCTTACAGGGAGCAAGAAATATTGTCATTTTCTCAAACAAAAAAATCTCTGAATTTAAGATATCAAATCCAGTCTTTGTTGATCATTACATGCAAGCTGAATGTGAAGGAAATTTAAGAGACTACTTGAAACAGTCTCACATGCAGAGGGGTAAGGAGTGGGTAACTGAAGTTGAAATCTTTTCAGCCTGTATGTTATAAAGGACAAAAATTTTCGAGTACTCACAGTGTGGGAATCAGTGGAAGTGGATTCAATATACCAGTAGAAGAACTGAGTATAATAATGGGATATACATTAATCATACAATTGAAGATCATTTTGATTTAGTTGTCCAAGTGAAGCATTCTAATATTATGGATGGCATTACAGAAGACATGTGTTACTCTTTCGGCAGTTCAAATAAGAAAAAAAGGACACATGACAATCAAAGATATACAAGTGATGCAACATTTTGATCTAGATAGCGGAGATGTAGGAGTGAACAGTATCATCAAGAAAAGACGGCAAATCCAAATTTTCTTAAGTTTTTCAGAAAAGGAAAGGTATAATAATGATTATGACTTTGCAAGTAAGAGAAGCTGTAAAACAAAGATACAGAGATAAACAAAGTTACAAATAACAATTAAAACATTCTGCTGCAGTTTGATACTGGGCCAGTTCATTATACCGTGCAGCACTTAAGAACATCAGCAAGTTGAGATATCAGTCATCTTTTGATTATAGGAATGCCAAGAAGAATTTATCCATAAAGAGATATCATGAAAAAGAGGAATTTAGAAGGAAAGTGAAACAATCATCTATAAAAAAAAATATTATGAAAACAAAGACTTTAAGAACAAAGTAAAAGAATCATATATCAGGAAATATCACAACAGTATGGACTTTAGAAAGAAAGTTAAAGAAGTACCATTGAAATGAGAACTTGATGACGAAGAAAAAAAATCATCAACAATTAAATATAGAACTTCTGCAAGGTTTAGTACAAAATTTAAAACAAACCTGCTAACGGTTTATTATCAGTCAATTAAAGTTCAGCAGAAGGAGAAAGCTCTGGTGAAAAAATCTAGGTAATCTATTTCCAAAGCTATTACAAAATTCAAGAACATTATAAATGAACTACCAGTATATATCTGCACTGTATGTATAAGATCATTATATAGATCAAGGGGAGAACCATGCAAATGGAACAAATATATGTCTGATGATGAATTAAACCAAATGGCAATGACATGTTTAACAGGAAAATACATCCATTGGTGTACTAAAACTCCATGCAGTTGCAACGGAATACCATCAAAAGAATGGATTTGTCACACATGTGATCGATTTGTTAAATGGACTTCGGTATTCAGTAACTTCGGTATTTTGTTATTTGTTAAATGGATATATGCCTCCACAAAGACAAGCCAATACTTTGACACTAATATCAATACCAGAAGTATAAAAAAGATTGAAAGCGTTTGAAAGACAATTAATTGCCCTCCGGATACCTTTTATAAAGTTACCATCACTGCCCCGAGGAGGGCACATGGGTTTTAAGTATCCAATAGTCTACGTATCAACAGATCGCAACAAAGTTGTATACCCAAAGATCTAAATTTCGTAAATTAACCTATTAGCACGTAAATTAACCTATTAGCACGTAACCTGGCAAACTGTAAGTCGGACAAAACGCAGAGTATATTAATTAAATTTTAAAAATCTATACATGAATCTGTTTTATTTATTTTTTGCAACTTATTCGATTACTTAATCTTTATTTTATTTCTTATTCAAAAATAGTCAATGCAGAAACTCCCTCTTTTTTAAGAAAAACTACAAAAGGATTGACTAGTTGATTTGCCAAAAAATCGACATATATTCGCTATATTTGTTGATTGCACTCACACAATATTTCGCTAAGTAAGGAATTAATTATATAAATGTTTTATTTAGAGAGAGAGTGCATGACTCACTTTGAACTTATAAATATTTAAATAAAAACATTGCAAATATTGAATACAACAATACAATAACAAATGCATTATTATATTATGTTCATTTTATTTCAAATAACGTGTTGTTGATATTACTCACTGTTTAACGAACTTGCTGTATTCTTCCGTAAATGGCATTTTCATTGAAAGACTGTTGTCTTTTACGGAAGAATTGGGATGTCTTGCCCTAGTGTGAGAAGTTCTACGCATTTTACACACGTTTTACCCGTAAATAGAAGGAGAATTTCTTTCCCTGATCTTTAATTTTGTCTCGTATAAATGCCTATTAGTTTTCTATTGAGACGTTAATTGTCAACATCAGTCATCATAAGATGGTCATTATTATATATTTTGTAAAACAATGTATTAGTTTTATCAAAGGATTGTGTCGTGCAAAAACACTGTCCTTCATTGGCCATGGAGTTACAAATGAGTTATATGTTCTTTATATCATCTCTTTCATTTGATTGCACTGAAGGATTTTGTACATAGAACTGCCCACAGGACCAAACTTAACTTTTTTAGGATCAAATCCTTCCAACTTCTAGAACCTTTGTTCATTGCAAGCATGATTTTGCTGAAATGTTTTTAGAAATGAATGAATGGACATAAAAGAAATAACAGTTTTCTGTTGCCTTTGCACCTAATGTGATTGTTTTTTGTCCTTTTTTTGTCCTTTGGATTTCGACTATTGATAATTCTTTTTAGTAATTCTGTTATAATTCTGTCTTAAACTGTTTTTAATTTTTCGTCTGGTGCAGATTTGCAAACCTCAGTCATATGGAATCAATTAGGTTTTATCTGGTCCATACTTTTAATTTCTAATTAATATTCAATCGAATTCATGGTTGACTAGCCTTTTTGTGGATTAGAATGACGGGTCATTTAATTTTGCAAGTGATATTCTTGAATTATAGAGCATCTCAAACATCTTTTCTAAACAACCTTATAAGTTGTAACTATCCAGTATAAGAATATTAAAAACACTTGTTGCATATACAAAAAGAACAAGGTTTATAATCTGACTCGAACACTTTACTAACGATAGGAAAAATGAAAGGATATGGAGTGAATGTTTATGTGACAAAAACGCACACGATACATAGAAAACTCCAGTTTATCAAGGACAGGGCTTTTATTCCTGTCTATATTGGATCCGAAAAGCTGAAAAAAACCATACCATATGGTTGAGTTTGCATTACCTCTAATGTTGTAAACACTTCTCGGAATAGGAACCCAAAACCATAACAAATAAAAAAGCTAACATAACAAACAAAAAAACAAAAACACAAAAAACAAAAAAAACAAAAACAAAATAAAAAAAAACATAAAAAGGGATAAAAAACAAATAAATAAACGGAGTAAAAAACAAAGAAATAACACCAAACAAAACAAAACGGAAAAAGAAAGCAATATCAACCCTAAAATCAAGAAAAAGAATAACAAAATGGGGGAGGAAAATACGCAAAACAAGCACACATATTTGTCAACGTCCAATGTAAAAACGACCTTAGCTTCGTTACTGACATGTATTTATCAGACTGCGCTTAATATATGCTTATTTAGACTATGGGGCTTTTCAGTTTTACGAACTACTAATAATACTAATCACACACACCTTACTCAATACAAATCAAACACACCCACACATCAAATCGAAAATATAACACCCAAAAGACGCACAATTTGCCTTGAATACATCGTGTATTAATAAATTTAAACATTAAACGGCAAAACTAACAAGGGGTATGTTTAGAAAGTAAGAAATCGTTAATCAACTGAATGAATTTGATCGTTTGATTAAAATAATAGACTGATTGACGAACTAACTACGAAATATTTACGGATTTTATATTCTAATTTTAAACAATTTAAATGCATTTAAAACATAATTGGTTAGTGCTTTGACACAAAATTACAGTCCAACTTGTTAAATAGGGCGTACAGTTTAACTTGAAACAATAACATGTTTTAATTGTTTACTATGTGTTAAATTCAAGAAAAACGATGGTTTTTGGGTTGATTTTATGAGTACTTTCTAATCTTCTAAAAAATAAAACACAAATTTGAAGAATGATCTATAACGTGAAAAATGTTTCAGCAATTATTTTTTTTTCATGTAATTATGCCATTTGTAGATAAGTTTTCGATTATTACGAATTAGTTGGGGTGTCGACATTCCGTTTAGGGTCCTGTCTTTCAATTGCAATTATCACATTGTTTCTACCACATTTCATTTTTCCGACAGGCATATTTCAAAAATATAATAATCAAGCCATCCAAAACCACTGAAAAATCGAATAGAGTATTTTGGTCATTTAAACTTTTTAGATAAGCGACTTTTGCTTCATTCGCCGCTATACTAAAGATTCTTGGTCAGTTATTGCCCTTGAAGCAGAATCTTAACGTCTCTATTATCCAACTACTGAAGAGTCCTGTAGAGAAAGACATAGAAAATAAAGATATTCCTCAGTTGGAGAACAGTAACTCAAAAATATAAATTCATCTATTGAAATTAGGGATGGCAAAATATATACAATTTGATACTCGAGTACTCGGTACAAATACTCGCGAGTACTCGAGTACTCGGATAATTGTAATAGATAATTGATAGCACCCCTTGGTTTGATGTGGGACGAGGACCCGCAATGTAGGACTTCTCGGCTTTTCATGTTAGTCTTTTTTCATGAAACATGTTTTCATTGTCAATTTGAATGAGTACTAAAGTTAATCACATCTTGTATACATAAAACAATTTGAATGAGTACTGAAGTTAATCACATCTTGTATACATAAAACAATCAAACTCTAATTAGCAAGCAATCAGTTGGCGGCTTGTACTGTAGAAATTTGCTTTGATCTAGCTATATTTACATTAATTAAACGTCTATTTGATTTAAAAAATAAATCAATGTCCCGTTAAAAAAGTTTTGTTCTGTTCTACAGGCCGGTCATTTAACTTAATGAACATGTTTCAAAATATTTATCGTATGACTGTAAATCCACTATTTATAACAGAAGATTTCGATTAAAACGGGTGATTTTCATGATTTTCTAAAAATTAATTTATATAAGAAATAGAATAAATGCGTATCACATGGAATAAAATACAGAAATATTAGGTGCTTGCAAATGAGGAGCAATTGATAGAAAATGAAAATATAAGTTTCGTAACTAGAAAAATATTGCATACGAAGAAATATTGAGAAGACAATTAAAATAAATGACTGAAATTTAGAATATATCCATCAATTTTAAAATAAGCCGAGAACTCCAGTACAAGTATTGCCATCCCCAGCTTAACAAAAAAAAAACAAGCCAATGACATGATGAGCCAGTTAAATAGTCTTAAAGAACAGATATTTTATAAAATAAGACAATGGTGCCTATGGAAAGAAAGCCCAGAACCTTTCCATATTTTCATGAACGGAGGTTCAGGAACAGGAAATACTCATCTAGTAAAGTGTATCTATTATGAAGCCACAAGAATATTATCCAATGACAACCCTGACTCAACACCAGTTTTGATGACAGCAGCAACAGGTACTGCAGCATTTGGCATAGAAGGTAGCACATTGCATTCAGCATTTATAATCAACAAAACTATGAAACTTCTATATGTTCGATTGTCTGAAAACAAACTGAATACTCTTCGTAAGAAATTTGAAAGTCTTCACATTATTATTACAGATTAAATTTCAATGGTAGATCACAAACTGCTCACATACATGAATGGACGATTATGCCAGCTTAAACAAGTGGTTGATTTGGCCCAAGATTCCAGTAAATTTCTAAGTCGCACCTCAAGATTTTCTTTCATTTTCGTTTCAAAGTTGAGATCCCATTTATAGAAAAATTACAAATGTTGAAACCAATGACGTCACAAAAGATACAGTTCTGACGTCATGAAAAGGCTAATTTTGAGCATTTTCACAGAAATTTACCGAACTTCGCAGATTTTCAAACAGTTTTCCTAACCGGAAATATCGAGCACATCGAAGAACCAATTAGATAATTTACCAACTTATTAGTATAAATAATCTGAGCCTCTCATATAAATATTTTTGTTGTTCTTGTATGTGCTCCATATTTTCTGTATAGAAAAAGTAGTCAAATTTGTCAATTTTCTACAAAATCGTCAATTTGTCTCTTATTCTACACTCAAAAACTCGGGGATCATACATCAATATTTGAGAATTGTTACTTTTTACTGAAAAGCCATACCCATAGAACATTTCAGTGAGAAAATTCTGTAAATTCAACCAAATTTATTTTTCAGGCCAAATAAGGCCCTTACCGCCGCTACTCCTTTGGAAACACATCTAATATTGCTGTTGGAGATTTCCATCAACTCTCATCTGTTAGAGCCTTTCCGTTATACATGAAGAACGAATAAGTTTTTGTGGATCTTTTGAACTCTGCCTTTTCAGTTGCCACTCTTACAGAAATTATGAGACAAAAAGATAATGTTGAATTTGCGAAAATGCTCAACAGAATAAGAACTCATATACAAAAGAACATCCACTAAATGAAAAGGACTTATATATGTTGAAATCTAGATCTTTTGAAGCTGTTCCTGATGAAGAAATCAATTACCTTCGCATTTTCTCAACAAATAAGGAAGTTGATGGTCACAATGAAGCCATGGTACAAAAACAATGTAACCCACTCTATACAGTTCTTGCTCAAGACTTTATAAGAGATATAACCACAGATGAAATGAGAGAAAGGGAAACTCCATTCACAACTAATAACCATGAGGACTTGCTGTCATCAATCAGTCTAGGACTAAATGCAAGTATAATGCTTTCTAGAAATACAGATACAGAGCATGGTTTAGTTAATGGAGCCAAAAGAACTTGATAAAAACCAAACTGGACATATCAAAGCTGTTTTTATCAAGTTTTACCATCCAAAATGTGGAAAGAAACACATAGCAAAATATAATGTTAGAAACTCAATTGGGAAAAATCTACTGAATATAGTTCGAGTTGGTGAGACCCTGCAAGGTAGAAACATCACCAGAAGACAATATCCATTTAAGCTTGGATGGGCTGCAACCAAACACAAAGTGCAGGGAATGACAATGGTTAATGTAGTTGTTTCTCTCAAAAAAATACTTCGGCCTGGAATGGCATATATGTAGCTTTAAGTAGGGCCAGATCATTGAAATGACTTTATATCATCAACTTTTATGCCAATTCGATATATGCCCCTTCAGATTTTAGAATAGCCATTGACACCATGCCTCCTTTCATTGATGAACATGAACGTTACAGTAAACCAGATGGCAGCTTATGAAGTATTTTACTACATAACACTGAAGGATTAATTCCACGTCATGATGATTTAAAACATCAAGAGATCATTCAGTCATCTGATATTGTCTCCTTCACCGGAACCTGGATGAACTACAGCCTTCTGTGCCTAAAACTGTACTTGTAAACCACAAACATCATATTTTGTAAAGATCTAATGCATATGATCATACAAACCAAGAAAATAGAAAATTATCACAGGTAGACAGAGGAGGAGTTGCCACTTTTTTAGAAAAGAGATAGTACATAACAGAGTGGATATTAAGACAACCAATATAGAATGTGTAACTTGTATGATTGACAGGAACAGAAATTTGAAGTATCACTGATTTATAGGATTTATAGTCCACCAACATATCCAATATAAATATTGGAACTATTTAGTTTTAATATACAGCAACGTTTGGCAGAACTGGAAAGACTCAAACTACCAACTGTGATACTGGGAGATTTTAATGATGACATAGGTAAACCCAGCCAAAGGAAAACAGTTTTCAGCAATTTCAATTATCAGCAGCTGGTTCAAGAACCCACAACACAGTCTGGAACTATTTTTGACCATGTCTATGTCAAAGGCGTCACAATACAATCTATTGTGAGAGTAATTCCAGTGTACTATAGTTTCCATGAAGCTGATTAACCTTTTGGTAAAGGCGTGTTGCTGATTCTTGCTGTGTTTGGTGACATCTGCTGAGTTTATCATAAATCGTTATTATGATAATTACAGTATTGATTATTTGTTCCACTAGACATTTGATTATATTTTGGGATGTATGCAGTTTTTATGATTACAGTATTGATTGTTTGTTACACTGGAATTCTGTTTGTATGGTTGACCGTGTACAAGTTTAATAATAAGTCCAGTATTAATTGTTTGTTGTTTGCATAGTGGGGTGTGTACAGTTTTCATGATGATTACAGTATTGAAGTCTGTTCCTCTGGACTCTTGTTTGTATGGTGGGATGTGTACAGTTTTCATGGTGATTGCAGTAATGATTGTTTGTGACAATGGACTCCTGTTTGTATGGTGGGATGTGTACAGTTTTAATGAGGAGTACAGTATTGATTGTTTGAATTTCTGTTGGTATGGTTGAATGTGTACAGTTTTTATTTGGATTCAGTTATGATTGTTCGTTACAATGGACCCCTGTTTATATGGTGGGATGTTTTCAGTTTTATGATTACAGTATTGATTTTCATTACACTGGAATTCTGTTTGTATGGTTGACCGTGTACAGTTTTTATGATGATTGTTTTACTTGACTCCTGTCTTTATGGTGTCATGTGTACAATTTTCATCATGATTACAGTATTGATTGTTTAATACGCTGGACTCCTGTTTGTATGGTTGGTCTATACATTTTATGAGGATTACATTATGGATTTTTTTGTTCCACTGAAATTCTGTTTGTATGGTGGGATGATAACAGTTTTTATGAGGATTATAGTATTGATTATTTATGCTACTGGACTCCCCTTTGTATGATGGGGTGTGTACAGTTTTTATGAGAATTACAATTGATTGTTTGTTACAATGAACTCCTAATTGTATGGTCGTATATGTACAGTTTTTATAATGATTTCAGTATTCATTGTTTGTAAGGTGTGATGTGTACAGTTTTTATGACGATTACAGTATTGATAGTTTGATCCACGGACTCCTGTTTGTATGATGGGATGTGTACAGTTTTTTTATGATGATTACAGTATTGATAGTTTGATCCACTGGACTCCTGTTTGTATGGTGGGATGTGTACAGTTTTTATGATGTTTACAGTATTGATAGTTTGATCCACGGACTCCTGTTTGTATGATGGGATGTGTACAGTTTTTTTATGATGATTACAGTATTGATATTTTGATCCACTGGACTCCTGTTTGTATGGTGGAATGTGTACAGTTTTTATGATGATTACAGTATTGATAGTTTGATCCACTGGACTCCTGTTTGTATGGTGGGATGTGTACAGTTTTTATGATGATTACAGTATTGATAGTTTGATCCACTGGACTCCTGTTTGTATGGTGGGATGTGTACAGTTTTTATGA
>MJUU01013582.1:28966-68674 GCA_002080025.1 Modiolus philippinarum | reverse complement strand
GATTACAGTATTGATAGTTTGATCCACTGGACTCCTGTTTGTATGGTGGGATGTGTACAGTTTTTATAATAATTTCTTCATTGATTGTTTATTCTACTGGGCTTCTGTTGCTTTTGGCGGGATGTGTACAGTTATTATGATGATGCAAAATTAATGGTTTTTGCCACTGAAATTTTGTTTGTATGGTCGGATGTGTACAGTTGTCATGATGTTTATATTATTTATCGTTTTGTTTCACTGGGCTCCTGATGGTAAGATTGGTTATGTACAGTTTTTATGAAGATTTCAGTATTGATTGTTTATTGTACTTGACTGCTGCTTTTTTATGGTAGGATGTGTAGAGTTTTTATGATGATGCAAAATTAATGGTTTTTGCCACTGAAATTGTGTTTGTATGGTCGGATGTGTACAGTTTTCATGATGTTTATATTATTTATCGTTTTGTTCCACTGGGCTCCTGATGGTAAGATTGGCTATGTACAGTTTTTATGAAGATTTCAGTATTGATTGTTTATTGTACTTGACTGCTGCTTTTTTATGGTAGGATGTGTAGAGTTTTTATGAAGATGACAGTATTAAATGTTTGTAACAATTAACTCTTGTTGGTATTGTGGGACGTGTACAGTTTTCATGATGATTACAGTATTGATTGTTTGCTACAATGGACTCCTGTTGGTATGGTGGGATGTGTACAGTTTTCATGATGATAACAGTATTGTTTGTTACAATGGTTTCCTGTTGGTATGGTGGGATGTGTACAGTTTTCATGATGATTACAGTATTGATTGTTTTTTCCACTAGACTCATGTTTGTATGGTGGGATGTGTACAGTTTTTATGATGATTACAGTATTGATTGTTTTTTCCACTTGATTCCTGTTTGTATGGTGGGATGTGTACAGTTTTCATGATGATTACAGTATTGACTGTTTGTTACAATGGACTAATGTTTCTATGGTGGGCTGTGTACAATTTGCATGATGATTACAGTAGTGATTCCTGTTTGTGTTGTGGGAAGTGTTATATTGGATCACAATTTGTGTGGTGGGATTTGTGTTCTGATTACTTATGAAAAAGAAAGGAAATGGGGTGAATGTCAAGGAGACAACATCCCAATTCCAGGTTAGAACGACCAAAAACAAAACATCTAGGGGTCACTTATTCATTTGTCCATTTCAGGGCCACAAAATATGTGTTTAAGAAGCTGACTCAAGTTTGTTCGTTGTGATATGTACAGTTTGTAAGAGAATTTCAAAGCTGAAATTTTATCTATTGTTGTTGAGATGGTAATTGCTGTATTGATGCTCTTCTTTCCTGTTCCAATCTGTGTGTTTGACATTTATATGGTGTCTGTAATATTTGCATTTGTCCTGTTCTCCAAGATGGTTCCAAATATTACTATAAAAAGGCTGATATGTCATTATCTTATTTGAAGCTGTTAAATTTCGGGATATACCATTATATAAACTTGAATCCTCTTTTCAAATCTGTTGTCCAAAAGAAAATAACAGTACAATGAAATAAATAATAGCTATCAGCCTGAAGGATCAATCCTTAATACACATTTGGTGGCTTATAAAAAAAATGTGTAAAAGGGATCCTCTTCGTGGCAACACTAGTAACCATCATTAAAACAGTCATTAACATCTTTTTGCATGCTATTTACATATCTTTACTGCACTTACATCTTCATTATTAATTCTTTCCACAGAATCGTGACAATGTTTGGCTTTAAGATTCTGCATGTTTATTATATATTGTTCTTTTTGTAGGAAATATGTTTAGATGATTTAGTTTGTTCAGTAACAAACTGTAGACATATTATTATCTTTTCAGTTTCCTTTTTATTGCAGACTTCATGATCATGAAATTTATTCTTAACTGCTTTCAGCAATGTGTCACTCATTTAATACTTTGAATTACGAATTACATTATAACATTTTTCAGCAGAAATTCTGTTATGGGAGTTCATTTGGGAGACATCATGTGTTTGCATCCAAACACAATTAATACTAGTTATATTTATGGTAGAATTATTTGGAATAACCAAAAAATCACCAATTATTTCCTAGTTGTAATATGCGACAATTAACAGACTTGTCGCTATGCTTGCTATGAAGAATTAACGCGTCGTACAAATATGGTTATCACACCCCACTCTATCGAAGTACTCAGTTTTCCTTTTGTGCTAAGAGAGGTCATGTCGTCTATATTGTGCTCTTTCACATTTTATAATTTTACTGTTTTGTCTTTTATTTTATCAAATTCATTGAATATAATCTATATGAACTGGTCAGGTTGTTTCACTGCCTATTTTCAAAGAAATGTCAAAAAGGGTATTAATTAACCAAAAAAAAAATCCAATTTTTCCAAAAGTTGTAAATATTGCTTTAATCCATAAGCTGAAAAGCCCCGAACAGAATATGAACAAGGGAGCTCAAAGGTTTACGAAAATGTGAACATATGTTCACAATATTAGACGTCTTAGATTAATATCAAGCACCCTGTCTTTCCTTTTTAATTACTTGGCATCCATACAATCCATCCATCTGTTAGTCCCCGAAGGTATTCACCAACCCAGTAGCCAGTACTTCGGTTCTGACCCGAAGACCGATTTTATTTGGAAACTTGCTATATCTTATTATGCAAAATTTTGTTCAAAACTAAGTAGTATCTCCCACTAGCATAGCTCTGTCCGCTGATTTTGGCTTTACTATTTAGAACTTATTTGTAATTTGTTCTCTTTCATATTTTACATATATTTTAGTATATGGATTACCAAATGTTTTGATTTAATCTGCACTAAAGAGACATAAGTTGTCGAAATGCGCATATGCAGAATCTAAATTAACAGTAACTTCGGTATTTTGTTATTTATTACCACCGGGTTGATGCCTCTGCTTGTGGACTGTTAGTCCCCGAGGGTATTCACCGACTCAGTAGCCAGTACTTCGGTTCTGGCCCGAAGACCGATTTTATTTGGAAACTTGCCATATCTAATTATGCAAAATTTTGTTCAAAACTAAGGAGTATCTCCCTCTCGCGTAGCTCTGTCCTTAGCTGATTTTGGCTTTACTATTAAGACCCTATTTGTAATTTGTTCTTTGTCAGGTTTTACATATATTTTAGTATATGGATTCCCAAATGTTTTGATTAATTCTGCACTGAAGAGGCATAAGTTGTCGAAATGCGCATATGCAGAATCTAAATTAACAGTAACTTCGGTAGTTTGTTATCCATATCCTTTCATTATTTTCTAAGTACAAAATACATATCAAAACTACTTGAACAGGTTATATAGATAATTTTTCTTACAATTTGTCCAACGCCAACACCGGAACCTATTGGCGTTATTTCGGGACATTCCCCAGAAAGCTCCAATAAAAAAATTGATCCATATCCATCCGAGTTCATTTTGAAGTAATTTAACCGCATTCACCAAAAATTGCTCTGTTCCCGCATTTTTTACTTCGACTAAGTATCCACCTTTCTTTTTGCAATAGTTGCTGGCCTCTTTGAAATTGATTTTATCATTTCTAAATTCATAGCAGTAATCATTGAACTGTTTGACATTGTGATGATTCCCATCTAAAAATGGACAAATCTTGACATCTATACCTGTAAATAAACAGTACCATACAACACTATTACATACTACGCACAAATGGCATTTCATTTCCTACTAAAGACAACATTACAAACGTAACAGCACACGTCAATTAAATGTAAAATTGATTCACAAAGTTATATACCTAACACAAGATAACGTACTCATGAAGGGACGAATCGTTTAACTTGAACTTTCTTTGTACGCCTGAATTTCTTGCCTGTTGACAAATCCAGTTCGTCATATGATAAAAATAACAAACAATCAATACTCAGATAGATAATTAGATTTTTTTTTTTCTAAACGAAATAATGCATTATGATTTATTGTCTTAAGGTAGATAGACACTGTTGCGCTGCGCAATTTAATCGCGCATTAGGGAAAATAAAGAGTCGGATACGGGGTAAGTTTGATTTTCGGGCCGGAACAGTTATTTGACGGCTTTTCTTTTCTGACGTCACAATTAAATGACAGATGTGAAACGTTATATTTCGTTTACTTTACCGCGAATTTAACTTCCTTTTCCCGAAAATAATGTTTAATCCGGAAACTTCGTAAAATATCTCCGTTAAAAGCGTGGTGACATATACATTTTTCTATTGTAACCAATAAATTACATCATAGACTATATGTTCACAAAAATACATCAAATTCTAATGGATGAAAAGTTCTTTTCTATTGAGCTAAAAATTGCCTTTCCATATTTTCCCTGTGCATTCTATGTAAATTTACGTGAAAAATGGCTAAAAGTGAGCCAACTTTGAACGCAATTCTAGAAAAAGCGAGCATGGTGACCCATACTTTTTATCACAGATTTCGGGTAAATAAGATTGGACCTTCGATTGTGCCGACTTACAGCAAAATCTCATGAATATGAATATTAGTGTCTATCTACGTTAATATTTGAATATTTCCAGTGATATAAATGTTATCTTCCTATTATTACTTGTTGCTACCTGAAGATAGTTGACGCGGGGTAGGGGGATATAACTCCCTTTCTCAACAAACTGCTTGCTTTGATTGGTATGGATAAAACATAAAATTTAGAACATTAATCATAAATACAAATAAATTATTCATGTTAAGTTTTATGGTCGTCACTTCGATTTGACAGACCGTAACAATGTTTCTATTTCACAAATGAGAACAGATATCGTGGTGTGGAACCAGAGTTTTTATGGCAGACTGACTAACATCGACTCTGTCAAAACCAGACTTTTCACCGGCAGTGTGACAGGTGCCACGAGTGGAACAGATCATGCTTACTATTCCGGAGCACCTAATGACACCCCAGTTTTTATAGGGGTTCACACTGCTAGTGCTTTAGTTGTGTGGCGGTCTTGTTCATTTTTGTTCATTTTTGTTTTGTTTTTGTCAAATTGTCACAATTCGTGTTGGATGTGAATTGCCGTAATTTTTGGATTTATGATTTTAGAATTCCTCCTTTCCTCATTGCTTCGGTATACGTTTGACGATGTACTCAAAGTGCCTATTTAAAAAATCTAGGTTTTGAATGGCATCTTAAAAATATCAATATAAATGAAAGTCAGATTTTTAGAAAAAGAGGTAATTCTTTCTGCTCGGCGGAAATTTTAGACTTTTTATGCAGTTTTCCTAGCATTGCGAAAAAACGATTCGGTGAATTTTTATAAAAAAAATGAAGTCGGATGTATGGAGGCACTTTAATTTCCCAGTGTTTGTTTAAAATTGACTGTGAGAATTTTCACCTAGAAAAAAATTAATGAAGAAGAATTTTCAGCATTATTTTGACAAAATATTTTCGTGTTTACAGCAAATCAACACTTAATGCATGGTCATGATCATAATTCTACTAAATTTAGGGTTACAAGTTTAGCAATTAATACATATATGTAGTCTTTTAATGCCAATTCTTTTACAGCAACAGTGTAGTAATACACTCTTAATGTTGATTACTGGACAGAATTTAAGACTCCTATGACAGGGTGTTTCTGTGAACTATAAATATAAAATCTCACGGTGAAAGTTTTCATTTTTTTTCTATAAATGTATTAGTACGTAATTGTTTCATACTGCAGAAAATTGACTGTGTGGAAAAATTGTAGGGTTACCCATAAGTACTTGAAAATCGTTCATTTTCAAAGTGCTTTTGACGTCCTTGATACTTTAATAACTTTGAAGAGTTTATCGTTTCTTTATTGGATATAAGACACATATCAACCAAATTTACTATTGACGTTGATACTAACTACAACCCTAGGATGATCTTTTTACTGAAGACCGTAAATGAATTGTTTTGGTTGTTTTTCAAGATGAGTTAAAACAGTTCACTAAAACTTTTCTTTTCTACCATTTTAATTTTCCTGCACTTCATTTTTATGTATATAACACTATTGCAACATTTTCAAAAATAAGTGATGAAGAAACCTTTTCAAGAATTGAACTAGTACTGTTTTCGTCAATTTTAAAAATTAAGGTTAAACTAAATATCTTACAATTTATCTCTGCTAATATTCATGAAATCTGTGCTTCATAATAAAAAAAAAACTCTTACTACAAAGATGTTTTTTAGTAAAATGTGCCCAAAACTGAATTGTTTGGTTATTATTCAAATAATGAGTTTGGTGATGGTAAATGAAAGGATATGGAGTAAATGCACATGAGACAAAGTTTCTACAAATACGTTGTAAAACAAGCAAAGGAACAACGAATTTATTGTTCTCCTACATCTTAAAGTCACCACGAGGCCTTCAACCATGAGCTTTTCTCATACCTAATAGTTAGTTCAGGACGGCCCCTAGAACCGGTTTGAGCGGAAGTCTTTGTAGATTATCGAACCCCCTATATTCATGTCTTTTCTGGTCATGTAAGCAAGATTTTTTCATCTGATTTTAAACTGCGGACTTAAAATCGTACCTTTCAACCGCTTTTATCAACAAATCTATAAATTTGTTTATCGGAACATATAGACTTTTCGAAAAGATATAAGGAACTTTTATATACAGTTAACTTAAGTGTTTTTAGTATTTCCAGAAATTGGGTTTGAACCATAGTTATATGTTAAACTTCATGAAATTTGTATGATACAAGATATAAAATTCCTATAAAAAAGATAGTATAAAATAAAATTAAAAAAAAAACAACACCTAATTGATGTTGACATTTTCTAAGATTTAGTTAAATAGAAAAAAGAAAGGAAACGGGGAATTTGTCAAAGAGACAACGACCCAAAGGGGAGTAATAACAAGTCAAAGCCACAATAAGATCTTCAATGAACGGTGAGAAAACCCCACACCCAACGGCAGGTCGGAGTCGGTCCCTGAATAAATGTAATCAAGTTCAGCGAAAATAACAAGCATCCTAGACTCCTATAGACATAAAGTAAACTAACTAGAAAAAAGAGAAGACACACAAAGGCTTAATAAATTTCCTGACTTAGGACAGGCGCAAACCTGCTGCGGTGAGGTTAAACTAGTTTTATTGTGCCCAAACATTCCCCCTTTAGCCGATGTGATAAATAAAAAAACAATCCTAACAGCAAAATTCAGTTGGCAACAGGACTGAGTCAACTGTGAAAAATGAAACTGAAAAAACTAAATATACGGACATAAACATGAAATCACAAGAGACTACTAGTAGTAAACTGACATGCCAGCTCCAGACCCATTACCAACTGACAAAGTAAGTTATGTAACCCCAGTATACAGCTTCCACCAAGATCCCTTCCTGTGAGGAGTTTAGCATAAAAATTGCATGCATATAACGGAATACATAACCCTTGTCCATGCAATACAGATTTTTAGAAATTTAGAATGTGTTTAGTTAAAATGAAAAGACCCTATAAAAAAATCAATGTTAATACGAAAGGGCCATACGTAATGACCCGACGACAATACCGTAATTATAACCTTTAAGAATTACACGATTTAAACCATACTTTCCATACCTGATGCACTTTAAAAGTCCTTAAATGTTCATATTGCAAGATACTAAACTCCTTTGAAGTATATGATGAAGTTATAATTTCTAAACTGAATTGTTTTCATCAGTTTCAACACACTTAAAATTGCAGACTTTTAATGTAATGATATACCCTTATTTGTGCTAATATTTTTGAATTTGAAAAAATACCCTTTGGAAGGACTTAATGAAATACAATGTACATAACAAAACAGAATTACTTGTATCATTCAAATACAGCAGACTGAAAATCTGACTTTTTACACCAAGCATAAGATAACGTTCATATTTGTATATATTGCCACACTCCTTTTAATATATTTATATGATAAAGTAAAATTAAGAAATTCAATTACTTTGGTAACTTTTAATATGATGAGCTAAATTAAGGACAAATAACTAAATACCGAAGTTACTGTGAATTTATTTTCTACATATGCGCATTTCTACAATTTATGTTTCTTCAGTGCAGATAAAATTTAAACGTTTGGAAAGACCATGAACTCAAAGATATTGAAAAACTGATAGAGAGCAAATAACCAATGTGATTTAAATTTAAAGCCAAAAGCCCATGAGGCAGAGCTTTGCATGAGGGAGATACTTTTCAGCAAAATTTACAAAAAGGACGGGTTGCTATAAGATCCTATAAGAATTGGTTTGGTTTTGTGCATTTTAAACATGTTTTGAAATTATGGATTTCCTTTGTTTGGATTTTAGTGCTGCTGATTAGGGATAAATTTCCGAAACGGCCATACAGCTCATTAAAATTTTTGCAGTGGGAGTAAACATATGTGTTATGGTCTCATGTTCATTTACTCCATATCCTTCCGTAAAATATATAATAAATACCTAATTTGGTCCATAATTTATTCAGAATATGAAGTTTTGAAAAATATTACATAGCATACAGTTTTTTAAAGCTTATTGTATGTAGAAATAAATCGTTGCAATTTTGTAGGCGAGACTATCGTAATAAAGGGGTGCGTGGTCTTCGATGTTAGGTACCCTCTATATTATTAGCATTGTGTCTATTGGAAATGTGTCTTAGAAGGTCCTTTAAAATCTGAAATATCATATTGATCAAGCCTCTGAACCAAAACGAGTTTGTAATGGTAGAAGCTGCAAAATTTAAGTAGTAAAATAGAAATAAAGTAATGTTGTTTCACAGGGTGGATCAGGGTTTAATTTGAAAAAAAAACTGATAGAATTTCAGTTAGAGGGCGATAATGGTAATCTTAAATAAAGATGACAGGATCCGTTAAAAGGTGTGGTAGCTCTTTATATTGTTTTTCTCTTTAAAAATGAAATGCCTTCAGTTTCAATATTTTTTATCTGTTTGAATAATATTTTGCGCATTTATTCATACTTTGAGCTTAGTTTACTCATAAAATTCTGTGATATTTCCGATTTGTGATATTTTTACCATTTTTTAATTGCAAACATAACGTAATTGGGCCCTCGGAATCCCTACAGAAATCATTCTGTCCCTCCTTCTATCCGTAACAGAGTCGTGTCCGGGCTATAACTGTTTTGTTTTTTAGATAGGCTTTTGATATTTGCATGTAGAAAGATCACTTCAAGACAATGTGTGAGGCTGTTGATATTTTGCATGCAGAAAGATCACTTCAAGATAATGCGTCATGAACCATGACTGGTGACCTTTGATCTTGACCTTTTCCCTCAAGGTCATATTATTGCTTTCCTAATGACGGGTAATGTCCAGGATATATATATATTTCTTCCTATTTATATAGACTTTTGGTATGTTGCATGTATATAGATCTCTTCAAGACATTGTGTCAATAATAATGATTTGTGACCTTTTACCTTGATCTTTGTCTTCAATGTCAGAATATTGCTTTTCTAATGGGCTACATTTTTTTGTCTTTGAGGAAGTCTTTTGATATTTTGCATGTAGGTAGATCACTTTTGACAATGAATCGTGATCCTTGATTGGTGACCTTTGACCTTGACCTTTTTCATCAAGGTCTGATTATTGATTTTCTAATAACAAGTTGTGTCCAGGCTATTTTGAGGTGGGCTTTTCACATTTTGCAAAGATATATATCACTTCAAGACTATAGGTTTCATGAACGGATTGATGTAACTTTGACCTAGACTGTTTTCTTCAAGGTCAGATTATTGCTTTCGTAATGATAAATCTTCTCCAGGCTATTACCTTTTCATCTTTAGGTATACTTTTGATATTTAATATGAAATAGATCTCTTCGAGGGCATTGGGCTATACCATGGTTCATGACCCTCGACCTTGAATTTTGTTCTCAAGCTCAGATAATTGCTTTCCTTATGACAAAGTCTTGTACAGACTATAACTTTCCTTTGAAATGGTAAATTATACAAACCTTTGTCTGAAACCTTGTATAGTAATTTTATTGTGGTATATATATTCAAACATATGCTTTCATAAAATATGTGGGTATTTCTTGACAATTATTCTTGTGTCCATACTTGTATTTTGTCCACACTTGAATTGTGTCAACAAACTTAAATGAATTATTATTTAACAAAGAAAACCTTCTTTAAGCCTACTTATGGAGTTAGTTTTAAACATATAACTTCTTTGATTTGTAACCATACAACCATCGGTACAGATATCATAACTTCTATCGATTTTTGTTCTGTTTTTAGATAGATATGAATATTAATTTAGTGGAAATTTACGTTTAAATTTTATGTTGAACGCGTTCGTAGTTTCGAGGTGTCTAAATTTGACCACGATATTGAAAATGGCTGTCACGTGATCAATTCACGTGATATCGATTTCATATGATAACCAGTATGCCCTATTTATAAAGGGCATTTCAAATATTAATATATTAATCAGATATTTAGTGAGCCGACAAACGGCCTTATAGCCACCCCTCCTTTTGATATTACAAGTTTCCAAATAGAATCGGTTTTCGAATCAGCACCGAAGTACTGCAACAACTACAAAAAAAAAAAGTACCGTGGGCATTTTAAAAGATTTAATTTAAACAGCAGTCTAAGTTTTCATTTTTTGAATCTCATTTCTTCTATAATTTATTAAATTTGTTGATGACAATAAAAAACAAACTCCTAATAAGAAATGTGCTAAAATATATGGGACAAAAAACTAAACTGTTTGGTCATTTCCTCCGATTTGCTTATTAGACTAAAAAACTTGCTATAAAATCCTTATTAAAATTATCGAATTTTTGTATTGCGTTATAAAATTCGAGAGGATATGATGAGAAAAGTAAAAAAAAAAAATGTTACGGCAATTTCTAAAGATTTTGGCAAAAATTAATGCGCATATGCAGAATTTCAATTTACAATAACTTCGGTATTTACCTTTTTTACCACTGGGTCGATGCCACTGCTGGTGGACTGTTAGTTTCCGAGGGTATTCACCGGCCCAAGAGTCAGTACTTCGGTGCTGACCAGAAAGCCGATTCTATTTGGAACCTTACAACATCTAATTTTATGAAAAATTTTCTTGAAAACTAAGGAGTATCTCCCTCATGCAAAGCTCTGTCCTTGACTGATTTTGGCTTTATATTTAGATTATTTTTTGCTCTCTATCTGTTTTTAAACATCTTTGAGTTTATGGTCTTACATACGTTTCGATTTTATCTGCACTGAAGAGATATAAGTTGTCGAAATGCGCATATACAGAATTTAAATTTATAGTAACTTCGG
Source organism: Modiolus philippinarum (assembly GCA_002080025.1). Lineage (NCBI taxonomy): Eukaryota > Metazoa > Mollusca > Bivalvia > Mytilida > Modiolidae > Modiolus > Modiolus philippinarum. The sequence goes on along the minus strand of MJUU01013582.1, from coordinate 57,448 downwards.
TATTTAGTCATATTAAAAATTGAAACTCTATTTATGTCAAAAGTTTTAAAACTCGTTTGAAAGGATATAATGAAGTTATATTTCAAAAAGCCGAATTGTTTGATAATTTTTGAAAGATTGATTTAAACCGCAGAGAAAAATCTAACAAAGAATATTTCAACAATATCACAACATCTAAATTTTCTAATATTTTAACTCCGTTTTTTTGTTATTTAAAAATATTTGTTTTGGGCATTTTTGCAGGTCTTTTATGAGAGATTTAGGTAAAATTAAATGTTGTAACTAGAGACGATCATAAGTCCCTGACAAAAACATATCAGTACACGATTCATTAAATGTTAGAGATGAATGACATAAAAAAGTAATTAATACAGTGTATGACCGCTGTAGGCGTCAAATGAATATGAAATCAATAGATAATTGACTTTGTAAGAAAACCCTTTCTGTATTGTTCTTTTGTGAAAATCAATTATTAGCGATTATTTTAGCAACTTCCTGTTGTCCTTATGCGTTCTAATGCTAATGGGTACAACGGCAGCTTATTTGCCCTCATTTTCAGTGAGCTGTGGCATAATTTTGGAAATTGATTTTCAGGAACTATGAAATGGATTTGTGAACTGCTTTAGTAGGCAACACGTATCCGACATTTTTTCTTAATTTTGTCACGTGGTTTAGGCAATAGCATGCAAAAACTTTTTTGCTATAGAAAAATTTGTATAAATGCTTTAAAACTTTAATTCTAATATTTCTAGCAGGATCATGACCAATTCAGTTACATGTGTGAAAATAGCGACATGTGAATTTCCTTGAGTTTGCAAGGAAACGTATGATGTCAAACTAGGAAATTCGAGTAAACAAAGAACGACGAACATTTCCCGGGATACCGGTCTAGATCAGACCTGAAAAAAAAAATTTTCACGGGAGAAATGTGACGTTATTTGACGTTTTTTATCAATTATACTAGTAAAACAAATCTATAAGTTCGCAAAAGTACAACCCTAGATATCATATGATAGATAAGTATTGGTGGAGGAATACATTTTTTTTCACTCGTCAACCTTTTTTGTTTGTTTAGCAAATACAATGTCATCTTAAATAAAATATACCCAATACTTGTTCAATTAACCCTTACCTAACCAGTTAAACTGTTTCAAACACTCTAAATCTTTTGTAGATAAATTTTGGTATTTACTTTGATTGTTATTAAGGATGGTCGCCAATTATGTTTTGTTTTTTTCTGTCAGATTTTCGGATTCCTCTGGGTTTATCCGTTCAGAAGCATTATATATATATATTTTTTTGCTCATGAACCCCAAAATGCTGCCTGATATTTTCAATTTAAAGAGCTTTTGGAAAATTCTGACGAAATTTGATTCAATCCTATTTATTTTGTCACATTCGTTCATAGATAAACATTGCTTATGTTAAACCTATGAAAAAAATCAGATGAGTAAAGTTTTCTGTCATATGTTTGATCAATTATAAGTTCAAAAATGATATCAGCGGCCTATCAATTTGTTTTACTAATAGGAAGATCTATCGTAATAAAAATATCAGACAGATTTTTTTTCATTTTAAGGAATTTTGTAGTTTTTCGCCCTTTTTTTCATAAATTAAAATAAAAATGATAATTCACCGATTATCTTTTCATGTTAATAGGCTTTGTAAATCAGGTCGAAATCAGTAATATTTACAAAGAAAAGATAATAAGAAACAGTGAGAATATCCAAATTGTTTAGCTTTCATATGAAATAAATATCAGATAGATTTTTTGTTTATATTTCAGAGAAATATAACCCAGCTATTTTTTGAGCTGAAAAAATCTTATTAAGAAAAATATTTTATATAATTAACGAAATGAGCAATATTTACGGAAAAGGGGAGGTAATTTGCTGGAAAGTGTATGCCAATTTATAATGACGTTACATAGAAAAGTCCAATAAAGGAGTGTTCCTGTTTGAAAATCAAGTCAATTCCGCTCCGACTCATGTTTCGAATATGCGCCAATCGAATGCGCCATGTATTAGTGTCGATTTACCTTATATAACTTCTTTTTCAGTTTTCGTACTAAAAATAACATTTCTGTGAAATCTTTTTTTCAAATTGACTAGCGAACATCCTGAATATGAAATATTTTATAATAGGGGCACTGATTCTTGTGTATCCGCGACCCTTTTTCAAACTATGACAGGCACCTAGAGATGTTGATACTATTTAGACAACATTCTGTTCAGCTGAAAAAAAAATACGAACTAAAGAAAGGCCAAGTACATACCATATTGACATATATAATAATGTAGTTCGATAACTGTGATGTCTTCCCATTTATTAGTTTCGAAGTTCAAGACGGCGCTGTTTTGAAAACAGAACACCTCTAATCCTTTTGTACATCCACCTTCACCTTGAGCCCAATCACTGTATGTTAATTCGTTTCCTAGAAACAAAAAATCAAAATTACATATTCATGAACCAAATATTGGGGAAAACATTTCTTGCCACAAATTAACAAAATTAATTAGTCAAGATCTGAGTTTCATAAGAATCTTAAGGGCAAAACCACTTTATTCCAAAACAAAGTACTTATTGTTGAGAGATCATACTTTTTGCTTCCTGCATTTTAATGAAATATTCCACGAATAACAAAATGTACATTATAACTGTGAACAAATATGTGTAACAGCAGAAAAGACGACAGTAGACTACCAAAATACGTCTTAATCCCAAAATGAAAGACCAGAGACTGGACAAAGACTACTTAAAAAAGATATAAGTAAGTGAAAACCGAACCGTCAATCCAAAACGAATAATCCAAGGACAATGGCAACATTGGAAACAACAAAGAAACAGAGACCCAACATGAGAACGCCACAGAAAAGAAAATGAAGACAAACATAAACACAAAGATGAACAACACGGACCAAATAAAAAACCAAATCTGGTAGAGTTAACAACAATTCAACTTTAAAGGAAATGATATGTTGTCATCTGGGAAACAGATATCCCAACTCCCAGGTGTTATTGTTGTTCTTCATATTGAGGTCACAATGAGGCCTTCAACAAAGAGCAAACACTTTTACATCATAGTAATGTACACATTCTCCAAGTCTTACATAGTGGTCCTTTACCAATGATTTCCTCCTGTTTCCTTCCAGATACATATGTACGCACACTTTCAGTCTTACCTAGTGGTCCATACCAGGTACCATCTCCTGTACCCTTCAATACAAAAGTGTATGCATCTTCCCCATCTAATCTTGTGGTCCATAACATGTACCCTCTCCTGAATCCTTCCATACAAAAGTGTACGCATCTTCTCCACCTAACCTACTGATCCATACCAGGTACCCTCTACTATATCCTTCCATACACAAATGTACGCATCTTCCCCATCTAACCTAGTGGTCAATTCTAGGTACCATCTCCAATATCTTTCCATAAAAAAGTGTGCGCATCTTCCCCATCTAACCTAGTGGTCCATAACAGGTACCCTCTCCTGAATCCTTCCATACAAAAGTGTACGCATCTTGCCCATCTAACCAAGTGGTCAATACCAGGTACCATCTCCTGTATCCTTCCATAAAAAAGTGTACGCATCTTGCCAATCTAACCTAGTGGTCAATACCAGGTACCCTCTCATGTATCTTTCCATACAAAAATGTACATCTTCCCCATCTAACCTAGTGCTCCATACCAGGTACCCTCTCCTGTATCCTTCCTTACACAAATGTACATCTTCCCCATTTAACCTAGTGCTGCATACCAGGTACCCTCTCCTGTATCCTTCCTTACATAAATGTACATCTTCCCCATCTAACTTAGTGGTCCATACCGTATCCTTCCATACACAAATGTACATCTTCCCGATTTTACCTAGTGGTCAATACCAGGTACCCTCTCCTGTATCCTTCCATACACAAATGTACATCTTCCCCATCTTACCTATTGGTCAATACCTGGGACATCTTCCTTTTTTTCTTCCATAAACCAATTTTCGTAAACTCTCAGTTTTTCTAAGTGGTCCATACCAAGAACCTCCTCCTGTATACTTTCAGTACACCAAGTTTCGTAGACTGCAAGTCTTACCTAGTCGTCCATACCAAGGAACTCCTCTCTATCCTTATTTATGTTACAGGGAATCTGTGTAATTAGGGATAATGTGTAATCCTAAAAAATCTGGGAAAACGTGTAATCACTAAATCGCTTAGAGAATACGTGTAATCCCTAAATTTTACCAGTGATTACATATAATCCCTGATATTTTTTTCGGAATATTGACACGTTTTCCCTGATCCTAATTCTGGAAATAGAATAACATTTTCAAATTGTTTTCATAATTTATTTATAAATAGAATAAAGCCTTAAATACAGAAGAATCCTAAAAATTACAAAAAAGATAATGAAAAATTATATCTCTAAAAGACAAAAATTGACCAAATTAGAAAGTAGAAAACAAGACAAGATTTCTATCTCTTACTTAAGATACATAATTTTATGTACAACCTTTGTTTAGTTCAAATTAATAAGAATGTATACAGAAACATTTCCTTATTTCATATAACTTTGCTGAAACAATCATGTAGTACTTAAATTAATTTGTGCAAGTCTCATACCCTGGTATACTTGATGCCTTTGGTTTCACAAAATCATGAAAAAAAATCCGAATTCAAAAAAAATACGGATAGTTTTCAGATTAAAACTAAATGAAAAAAATGATAAATTTCAGATTTATAATAAAAGTAAATCAAAATTTTCGATATAATGAAATCAAAAATAAGGAAATTTTCATTTTTCTGCTTACCTGATATAAAACTTGCATTTGGGTAGAAAATCTTAATAAATCATTCAATTTAATTTTACGTGTAATGAATATGCCAAAATCAATCAGATGATGATCTTTTATCTGAACAACGAATATTTGCTTGCCAGGTAAAACGTGATAAAATGTAAAAAAAAACCAGGGATTACATGTAATCCCCATGATTTTAAAAGATTTCATGTATTCCCTAAATCAGGCAGACCCTGATTTTTCCAGGGATTACACGTAATCCCTACATGTAATTACACAGATTCCCTGTAACATATAGACCAACGTATGCTTACTCAAGGTCTTACGTACAGTCCAATACCAAGGACATCCTTCTGTATACTTGTAGAAACCAATTTTCGTATACTTCCGGTGTTTCCTAGTGGTCCATACACTGGACCTCCTCCTTCATCTTTCTAATCACCATTGCAAGCATACCCTCCTTCTTTCTTAGCGGTCCATACCAGGGTTCTCCTGTACATCACATATATCAGTGTACGCATACTCCACGTGTTACATAGTTGCGATGCAAAGGACCTCCTGCTGTATCCTTCCATATACAAATGAACGTATTCTTACAGTATAACCCAGTGTTCTATACCAAAGATCTCCTCCTGTATCTTTCCATACATCATTGTACGCATACAAACAGTCTTATCAAGTCTCACACCAGTATCCTTCTATACATCAATATTCACATACTTTTACTCCTACCCAGTAGTCCATACCAGGGACCCTTTGTATCCTGATATACATTAATGTACGCATATCCCTAGTCTTACCTAATGGTCAATACCAGAGACTTCCTGTATCCTTCCATACACCAATGTATGCGTACTCCAAGTCTTACCTAGTGGTCCATACCAGGGACCTCCGCCTGTATGCTTCCAGATGCCAATATACGAATACTTCCAGTCCAATTTTAGGTCTGTTTTCACAGTCTTTATTAGGAAGGCTTGTGTTTCGCTATCTGCTACGTCAACTAAGAAGCCATAGTTGAAACCACATTCATTATTTGCAATATGAAACGACTGCTTGTTGTTTATGAAATGGTACAACTTTCCATTAAACTCTCTTACAGCATTTTCATACAAATCAATTCCTATAAAAATTGAAACATTACAAGGTCAATCTGGAAAACTGTAATGTATGATCAGATACTCATGTAATAATTTTCAGACTATGTACTTTTAAATTCCCAGAAAAAAAAATTTTGATACACTTTCGTAGTTTTTTTATATACCAATTATCTTTTTATTTTCTTGAGTTGCCATTTCGAAGTTCAAAATAAATGTATAAAGGACCGACCATTTAATTTGAAAAAGTGGGGGGAGGGCTATGTTTTTTTCAAAAAGGTTTTCTGCCCCCAAAAAAATTGAAAAAAAAGAATATTTTGTCAATACACGTGAAAAAAACAAATTTTCTGTCCAGGAATAGAAAAAACATATCCCCCCTTTTCAGGTTAAATGGTCGGTCCCTAACAATTTATTTGAATGACCAACGAAAATAAAAGGAAACAGTTAAAACACTTCAGGTAAAATTTAGATTCCTTTTGTGAGGAGCAGAACGCTTGCATCTTTTTTTAACAAATAATGCATTTTTTCAAAATCTTGTTTCATTGTAGAGAAGTAATTTGTAGGTATAATTTTCTAGTTAACAATGCAGATTTCCAGATTTGTTTGTTAAAAAAAAATACAAAAAAAAAACCACAAAAAATACCAACCAAAAAAATAACAAAAATAATAATAAAAAAAACAAAAACAAAAAATAAACGTTGTATCTTGTGTTATCTGCTTATAACAAATGTACATAGAATAATATAAAAAGTTAATATATGCATTTATTTATGTATATTTTTTCTTTTGTAAATTTATGTAATTCGACATGTGTCACTTTCTAACATGAAAAATATGTTTCCTGTACAGTAATGTAGCCTTTTTTGTAAGAAAAATCCCTTTTTTGAAGCATGTAGATTTAAGCAGAATTTTACTTACACGAAGATATAAAGGTAGACTACTTTTTATCAAAATATGAAAAAGATAAAAAAAAAAAAGGAAACGGGGTAAATGTCAAGGAGACACCATCCGACATCCAGGTGTAAACGACCCAAAACAAAGCATTTAGGAGTCACCGTACGGTCACAGCGAGGAACCTCATGCACCATACAAAAAGCCCTAAAAGGCCCCAAAAAGGTAAAAGTGACTAAATCAATGGAAACAAGCCATTAAGTTAATTTGATATTCAAGTCAGACTCTGAAGATATGTTTTCGGACAGAAAATTAGATTTTTACATAAAGGATAATATTCTAACCGCACAATTTTTCATCAATTAAAAATCATACGTTCCCGTTATGCAACAGGACTACATTTTCCTTGTAGCTAGTTCAGAGGTGAAATTTGAATCTCATATTTTTATGACTTTAACACATGTTTAGCATGCATACTAAAAATGCTAAAAGAGGCACAACTTTTAAGGTAATAGGTACGTAATTAGCAAAGTTTCCGGATTTCGATGAAATTTTACATGCAAGTGCATAAAATGAAGCTGATTTCCAAGGTGAAATGAATTCGGATTATCTATTTTTATGTGATTGAAAAATCTATCAGTTATGTTGTTTTCATATAGAATCCATGTAAAACGTACAGAAAAATAATATATGAAACGTCTTTAAATTGCGGAACGTATCCTACAATTTTTCTGCAAAAGGGATATGTTTTATACAATGAAATCCCCATTCCAATGGTGTAAGTTTATATAGGGTCACGAATTAATTTTGCCGTTATTTATAGTTGAACATAGAATAGGCACACCAAAAATGGAATTTTTCGAGAAAATCAGCCATCAAAATAGCGGCGTCGTCGATAAAATTTATGATTTTAGGCGTGATTCGAAAGAACATCTATTCAGCGATCTATATCACGAAAACTAACTCGGAGACCCTATAAAAAATTATATAAAAAAACCAGAAATTTCTTTGGCAACATAATATCAATTTTACAGAAAAATTAAAGGATACAGTTTGAAACGACGATAATTTAAAATGAAAATTAAAATCATTTTACGTTCATTCTTAAGCAAATTTATAACGTACACCGGTAGAGGCGCTAATTAACGTACCTCTCATTTTAACACACATTGAGACTTATATACCAAAATGTCAATTTAAATTATTTTATTCTTCAATGAAATAAAATGCACTAAGTAAACTTTAATTGCTTGATACATTTGGTACAATAATTTAGTCTGCATTGGTTCAGGACAGATAAAGTCCCGATAAACGATGTGTTGTTTTAATGAATGAATACTTATTCAGCTTAAGGGCATATCCAACAGTTTCTTGTTATATTGTCATTTTTACAATTTTTAAGATATATTGTGAAACAAGTACAGAGGATTCCAAAAATGACAAGAAAATATTGGGTCACCGATCTTGTTTCCATGGAAATCGATGTTAAAAATTGGCTATTTTTGCGTTTTTTAAAGAAAAATCTAGTTCTAGTTTTAAAAATAATGGATAAAATATTTTCAATCTAATCGATACAAAAGCGACAGAAAAACAAAGTCAAGGTTTTAAAGATTTACAGAAAAAATAATTTTATATGAAAAAGTATTTCTATTCCTATAAATCAATTAATATGTAACCCTTGTAACTGTAAAAGTAGCATAAAATGTCCCCATTACAAATTCAAGTTGACAATATTTTACAGACTTCTCATATTGCCGATTTTATGAGATTTTGATATCATGCACTTCTAACAAAATGCTACTCGTAAATCTCAAGACTCACATAAGCCACCGAGTTCGTTTTCGAGTAAATCATTACAATATGCAACGTTTAACAAATCTCCCATCGGCAACACCCATAAAGTCCGCCAAACTTGAAGGTACAAATTACATTTCCCTCGGAAACAATGGGAATTACTTTGTGACGTTACATTTATCAACGTCATTTTCCCGGGAAACATTGACTTCTTTTGTGTTTGCTATTATCTCCCCTGAAACTATTGGATATGCCCTTGAGGTTTCTGCAGGGTATAAATTTGCTATTATAGAATTTTGTAAAAATTTCTGCGTAGAAACATAATTGCATTATTGTTCAAAATGTAAAATAAAATTTGGGGGGTCACCGTGTATTTAAGCGCAAAATATGAAATTGAAAATTTCAGGATTTTACATAGAAATGATAGGGAAAATGATTATATGAGAGGATAGCTTTAAAAATCTATTTTTTCATACTTTACATGTGTTTAATTATCATTATGTAGTTTACATATAAAAAATAAAAATCAGGGGTCACCGTTGAAATAAGAGAAAAAAATTGCGAAATGTTAATTTCACTAGTGATATCTATGTTAAATTATTTTATCGAATTATCTCCCTTGAATAATTTCTGTGTTCTGTAAATCCAGCAACACATTTAAAGCTCGTGTGTTTTAGCTCACGTTTTTGTAACGAAAATGTTATAAAAGTGATTAGGAATATAAATTTTAAATACATTTGAACTTTTTTTAATTTTTATTAATTATTTTGTTAAATTTTGTAATGAATGAAACCTAAATGAACAAGTATTAGACAAAAATGGCGGAATAATACCACTGAGACACATTAAACCCTCTAACTTTTGCTTTCTACGGATTTTAACCGACTACCAGTTAGGGACAACCATTTAACTTGAAGGGGGGGGGGGTGGGCTATGGTTTTTTTCTAAAAAAATATTTTTGATCTGATTTTATGTGAAAAAAATATTTTGGCTGCCAAAATGATGAAAAAAAATTTTCTGAATGAGGCTTTCTGCCCAAAAAAATAATGTTAATTTTGTAAAAAAATATTTTGTTGATACACGTGCAAAAAATAAATAATTTGTTTCGCGCGAAGCGCGAAAAAAATTTTCTGTCAAGAAAAAAAAACCATAACCCCCCCTTCAGGTTAAATGGTCGGTCCCTTATAACTCGAGCATCACCTTCGTGCAAAGCTCTATTTTAGCTAAATTTGCATAATATATCCTTTAGATGAGTTGTCTCCTATTAGCTTTTCTTCATTTTCCGGTGTACGGTTTTGCCAAAACTTTTTATCTTATCTACACTGAACCGACATAACAAGAACAAACGTTCATCGTATACTCTGAATAAATAAAAGCCATTTTTTCATCTCAAGATGAACGATGTGTTTTGTAATGAAAATCACTGAAAAGACGGGATTTTACAATAAGCATGCTGGTAAAGCTTTCTCAAGCTCACTTCCGGAATTTATCACATGCCTTTCCGTCACTATTCGGAGGATTTATCGCATTCTATAGTTTGTGTGTTTCCGCCAAATATTTTGACGTCACAGTGGAAAGATGTCACGAATTCAACCAAATAAGTCGAAGATGTTTAGTTTCCTCCCGTCGTCCTTCTTTTACTCAAAATTCGCTTTTTGAAATAAGTTTTGATAATTCGTCAAGTATATTTAATGTTTTCCGACAATGTTCATACATGTATCAGAGTTCTCAAGATATATTTTTTTAAATTATTGTTGAGGTATATGATAAAACATCATTACTTGTCATTTTTCATATCACGTCCTTCATCAGCCTTCGGTCAGATATCATCCTTCGAGCCTGACGGCTCTCGGGCCGATATAAGGACCTAGGGCCGATATAGGGCGTGATATGAAAAACACGGCTGGGAAACTCGATGGTCTCAACTGAATTTTACTACCAGGAAGTTAATTAATACAAAGTGACCTGAGAACTGCTCTTATTAAGTGTAAATCACAGATTTTCGGGCGCCGTTTTCTTTTTTTTTTTTTTTTTTTTTTGATGAGAACATCGACAGAAGGTCCAGCCTAATTGGTTGGAGAAGTCCTTATTTGGTTGGAGCAAAATCGTTTATGTATCAATTTTGGTTATTAAGAGCATTTTAGTTCATAAAAATGTTCCCTTTCAGCAATTATGATAAACTTGAATCTTTTTCATCCAATACATGTTCTAAATATTAAAAATTTCAAAAGTTATTGAAGAAAAACCGTTTCGAAAATATCGCAGAAGTTCTAAATGTAGGTCGTTGATGTTTTTCTTCAATAGCTTTCGGAATCTTATGTATTTTGAAGAAAAATTGACTGAAAAGGGTGCATTTTTTTAGTCATTGCCGAAGGGTCACATTTTTAGAAATTTAAACGTTCTTAGTAACTTAAACTCATACACCAACGAATTTGCTCCAACCAAATTAGGACTTCTCCAACCAATTAGGTTGGACCCCCTGATCGAGTTTCCCAGCCGTGAAAAATGCCATGTAATAATCTATATTTATCGGTAGGGTACCTCGCATCCATTGACAATGTTTTTTCATGGTAACAATCTACCCTATCACCCTCCCAGCTATATTTTTTTTAAATAATGTATATCCTTTTCTTTTTTGTCATAATTCAATGCTACGCAATTAATCACAAAAAAGTGACTATGGTTGTCAAGTCAACCTGAATTTTCCCAGACGATATTGCATGTAATATGATTTTATGTCTATTATATAAATATTTTAAAGTTGAAAACTGATAATCATCTGAAAAATCAATTGATGTCAGACAGATTAGAATTATTGGCTTGTTTAGATTAGTAATTATGCATGAGTTAAACCATTGTCAATATGTTTAAATGCTTAAGCCTATTATACTAAAAAAAGAACCTGCAAGATTCTTTTAGATCGGACCTATCGGGCCTTGAACACCGTGTAACTTTTAGATCACAGTTTTGTATCATAAAGTCCATTTATTAGCTTGCCTCTTAAAGATATGGTCCAAAGAACTGCCATTTTTACCCCTTTTGACACCTTATAACCAGAAAACGATAAAACCTTTCCCAAATCATCCGACACATATCTATACTTCTGAAAGCTTACATCAAGAGAAATTCCATCAAAATCTGGTGGAGGTTATAGAGAAATAATGTTCAGGCTATTACCTTTTTAACCATTGGATAAAGACTATTGGTATTCGGCATTTAGGTGATCTGCTCAATTCAAAATGTTGTATACCAATGTTGGCAACATCTTGACTCTGCATCGGCGTCTAAAGACAGCAACAAAGCAATAGCTTGTACACTATTTTGTCAGTTGGAAAGAAGTAACTCGACCTTGAAGACAAATGTCAAGGTCAAAGGCGATGATTCATCCAAAAGAAAAAAATATAGCCCCGACACTACTTATCATGAGCAAAGCGATATTCTGATAATGAAGACCAAGGTCAAAGGTCACTTACCTTCATTCATGATAAATTCATGACAAATCGTCATGAAGGGATCCATCTACATGCAAAAAAAATAGTAAAAACCTATCTCAAAAGACAAAAAAGTTATAGACCGGACACGAATTTGTTACGGGCGGAAAGATGGACGGACGGACGGAGTGATTACTATAGGGCGTCCGTCACTATGCGGCGGGGGCACTGAAAAACCTCGGTCGGTTATCTCCTGTACCAAATTAGTTATATATAGTTCAAGTGAAGATAAAAGAAATGAAACATGGCAAATATTTTATCCCGAGCGTTAGCGAGGGATAAAATATGCAAACACAACGAAATAGAGAAGCGAATGAGTTAAAGTCGGGTAGAGAGCGAATGAGTTTAAGTCGGGTAGAAATCGGCATGATCGGCTTAAATTTTGAAACTCGATCAAGATCAAGACCTATCCGGACTTGAACACCGTTGTAACTTTTAGATCACAGTTTTGTATCATAAGTTCAATTTATTACCTTGCCTTTTAAAGAAATGGTCCAAACAATTGCCATTTTTACCCCTTTTGACCCTTCATAACCAGAAAACGATAAGAACTTTCAAAAATCATTCGACACATATTTATACTTCTGAAAGCTTACATCAAGAGAAATCCCATCAAAATCTGGCGGAGATTTTAGAGAAATAATGTTCAGGCTATTATCTTTTTACCATTGGATATAGACTATTTGTATTCGGCATTTAGGTGATCTGATCCATTCAAAATGTTGTATACCAATGCTGGCAACTCTTGACTCTGCCACGATTTATTCCGGACCTGTTCTCGACATATAAATGCACACGACCTCTTCACGATATTTTGACATGTCAAAAATATTCAGGAACACAGCTCGAGTTCAGCAGAGTTAGTAAGATCGCCCCAATTAGGTTAGTAGACCGAACACGAGCATTCAAGATCAGTGTTCCGATCGATGAATATTCATGTATGCTCATGGATCGAGTTCGGTCGAGTTGCTTTGATCGGCAGTGTAAACCTACCTTTATCAATTCGTTTTGGCTATGATTTGCCGTGATGTTTGGATTTTTGATCTTTGAATTCCCTCTTTCATCATTTGTGCTTCGGTATAGGTTTGCCGATGTATCAGAAGTAATCAGGAATTGCGTTGTCTGTGTATTATCCATAATTGTTCAGCTAGTTTTATAGCTCTGGTCAGTTAAAACAACTAGAAGTTATCTATTTTCGTTGATGATTTTTAAGATATAACAAAATACCGAAGCTACTGTTAATTTATTTACTGCATATGCGCATTTCGACAATTAATGTCTCATCAGAGCAGATAAACCGAAACATCTGAACTGAAAGAGAACAAATAACCAAAGGATTTAAATAGAAAAGCCAAAGTTCAGCTAAGGAGAGAGTTTATATGAAATGAAATTATTTTTTATTAATGGATTTATTAAAAATACATATATTTTTTATAGATTTATTTTATTGCATTCATTACTTTTGAATGGGTTTATTTATTTTTTTTCTTCCTTAGATTTTTTGTAAGCAAAATGAATTCCGGATTAATTACAACGAAGTCGCTGGTTGGTGTTAAGCAAAAATTGGTATTCGCAAGAATGTCTAAATTAGGCAAAAAGGTAATTTAGTTTACAGTACTACTTTAAAAACCTTGTATTTAAGTATTGTTCAATAAAAAACGTCTAGTCCAACATTTTAAACAATTATTAATTTCAATTTAAACTTTATATTTGATGCATCATTTTGTTTTTTGCTAGATTCAAATTTAAAAATTGAGAGACTTTTAATTTTTTGTTGCGCATAATCAAATACTTTATAACTGAATCTAAATATTTTTTAAATTTTACCACTGGCATTATTTTTTTCAATAATCGGATGTAAACAAAACAGTTAATAAAAGATACATCTAGTTCTTAATGGAATGAATTATAATCTAATGATAAATTACTAAACGATTGAAATAAAGGATCAAAGATCATAAATATTGATCAGGGATCACAAACTAACGATAAGATTGAATTGTTTTGTTTAAAGATAAGAATCTAGCGATCAAGGATTGCTAGGTTGCATAGTTTTATGATCATTGATCACGCACACTTGTTTGATTGCTGATTTAAAGAAAAAGGCAATCATTGACTTAACAATGATTACAATTGGATAAAAAATCTATACAGTAAGTGAGAACCGAACCGTCAGTCTAAAAAGAACAATCCAAGGAAATGGCAACGTCGGAAAAACAAAGACATAACATGAGCACGGCACAGAAAAAAAAGAAGACACACACATATACAAAAATAAACAACATGGACCAAATAAAAAACCATGGGTGAGATCAGGTGCAGTGTAAACTTCATTTTGCAGAGTACTTTTCAAAGGATGCAATAAATTGGGATTATTGTGTGTAGGGAGATTTGGCGGTAATGTGCTATAAATGTGCTTGTTTTATTTTCGTGTGTTTAATTTTGGCGTTAGGGTAAAAAGGCTGTGATTTATGTTGCTGATTTATCTGATAAACGGCAGAAAATTTTCAAAGAAGCAATTCATGTTCTTTTCTTGTGTCAATTTTAGCGTAGTATACCATTTGACTTGCAGTATCTATGTAACCGAAACACGTGTATGTTGTTTGCTAAACGACTCGACTTAATAATAAGTAACCATGGAGATAACATTGAAATTACCAGAGCTCTTTCAATCATAAAATGGATTAAAACATTGAAGCGACGTAAAGGTAGCACATGTAAGCCAAAACTGAGATGTAAAAATTTGATCAAAGAAGAAACAGAAGCTTACAAGAGAAATTTCGAGCAAACCTCGCTAATATAAAACCCTGCTCCCTTATAAATCGGCAAACGAATACCGAAGCAAGAACGAGGAAAGGGATTTCATAAATTGACAAGAGACGGGCGCTTACTTGTAATGTTATTGCTTAGTCAACATTTTGCCATGGAAACCGCTTAACCATTAATTAAGTTTTGTGATAGTAGATGCATTTCTTCATTCCGTTACAAAGACGGTATTAAAACTTTTTGAAATTATATTAAGCGGTTCGGAAGGAGAGTAAAGAGATGGGTACCCACTTGAAATTTTGCTTCGGAAACCAAAAACTAAATCCAATCAAATTCTGAAATAAGAGCTGTACATTTACACTACATTTATTAAATTCAGGAAGAGTAGTGGAGAAAAGATGGGTACCCCCAGGTGAGATGTATGGAGGGATGGAAGGAAGGATGGAAGGACAACCCTATCACTATATATTCTCTTTTCTAAAGTGGGGGTTATATCAAGCATTAAAATTCCCCCAACTATTTACTGCGATCAATCTAATTCCAATGTTATGAGTTGCTAATTTTTGAGCATTATAAATTTAGATGTGCTTAATTTTAGCCCTTTCAGAATATATGCCAAATGGGCCTAAATAAAAGGGCATCCTAAGTTCCCCCGATGAAGAGTAGTCAGAAACCATCTTGTTGACCATCTGTCTATATCTCTGACTATATCTGACAGGATATACAAGTTAAATGCAAGAAAGTAAACATTGATGCATTTTAGTGTTGTGTTTAACCATTTTCATAGCATTTGCTTCATAAGCAGCAATGTTGCATAATCAAAAGTTAAGCTAATTCCGTTTGCCGGAGATGCGGGAAATTCTTTGCATGTATTTTTGATTACCAATTGTGTGTTAAAAGTAGTCAATTTTCACTAAAATTAATGATTAAGAAATCCCAGACACAATCGGTAAATATTTCAATAGTTCTCTTTCCCGCTAGACTATTGAAAATCTGAATCCTGGATTCCTGAGATTTTTCGATTTTTGAAATCTACCATTAATATTCATTTTTCAGCCTTGATCTGTTTAATGCTATATGTTTTGATTAAATAGTTTTTTCATGATTTTGAAAAAAATAACACTTTTGATGGTGAACATCATTTAATTAAACGAATATACAATACTTAACAACAGATTATCATCATAATGGTAAATTTATTACAAGATTATCTAAAGGTTTGATAAAATCCCGATATTCCTACTGCATGATCTTCTTTCAGTTCAAATTTGATCTTTTCCGTCCATTACCAATTCCCTTTGAATTTATTTTAGAGCTTTTCAAAACCATTTCCCTAGCTCGATATCCTAAATTTCAATGAGACAAAATAAATGGAAAGGTCAATAATAATACAATTATTGACTTTTAATGAGGTCTACTCATGACTATATGGACATGGTCAAGATTAGTTGAACGAGGCCGACGGCCTTTACCAGGTCGGTACAGTCATGAGTAGACCGAAATGAAAAGTCAATAAATGCTAGATTAAATGTAATAAGTAATTTTAGTTTTTGTTGATTTGCTTGAACAGCATTTTGTTATTAGTCCTCGGACAGCAAGTAAATAAAAGAAATGTAATTACCGTAAAACAGTATGTTTTCATTATATATTCAACCATATCATATTTATTCTTAATTTCTTTGTAGAAAACGGTTAATTCAAGGTATAATGATGGTTAAAGTTCTTTTCGCTACATATTATAATATATTTTAACTTTTCTACGTTCTCATTTGAAACTTTGACAACACAAAAACGATAGCAATGCTGAGGATTTTGATTCCCTTCACAATTGATAAGAACGTAGTTTTTTTTAGTATTGTTTATATCCCTTTCTATTATAATTTTCATGACTTCGTGTTTGCCAACTGTTTCGAAACGTTCTCCCGTGTGTTTATAACAGATGTCACACAAACGAATTTTAGTAACAACGCGTAATTTGATTGGTAGTTTGGTAATGAGTTGACGTCTCTGGTTGTTCAAGTAAAAATCCCGAGTAGACCTCGCGTGAGGTCTACTCACCCTGAGGTATAAGCAAGGAAATGCTGTTTCAGCCAATCAGCGAAAAGAAAATTCCTTATCATGTAATAATCTAGTTATTGACCGGGTCCAAAGACAGTAGTCGTATGCACAGGACAACAGTTTAGTCGGAGGAAAAAAGAAATCAGCTGTTGTCTCAGGACCAAATCTATTTCTGTTTTGTACTGCCTTTTTACAAGTTCAAAATTTAGTGAAATATGAATTTGTACTACGTCTTTGGTGATACAACTTTCAGCTCGTTCCATATGCTATATAACCAAAACTGGGCGCCGCATTTCTTGGCATTGCACATGAACGGCAATAATCTGATACACACTTGAAGTTATTTACCAATGCATTTTAGTAAAAAAATCAGATGCGGTCGACACATCATTGAAAACTATTGATGGTTAACTCCTGCTTTGCTTTCAAAAATAATTAATTGTTAAATAATGGTGAATGAAAGGATATGGAGTAAATGTTCATGAGACAATTTCTCTACAAATACATGGTAAAAACAAGCAAAGGAACAACGCTTTTATTGTTGTTCTTCATCTTGAAGTCACCATGAGGCCTTCAACAACGAGCTTTGCTCATACCTCATAATAAGTTCAAGACGCCCCTAGCACCGGTTTGAGCGGAATTCTTTGCTAATGTTTGGAACAACGCTACACCCATGTCTTTCCTGGTCATGGATGCGGGGTTGCCAGCAAACATAAATTAAAATGGCAAAGTGCTCTTACAAACACTGTCATCCGTTTCCCGACAAAAGCACCAAGGGACCAACCATTTAACTTGAAGGGGGGGGGGCTACAATTGCGAGATGTAGGCAATTTAAACAGGTGGTCAGAATTCCATTTAGAAACTACAGTTTTGCAAGTATGATAGCGTATCTGTATGAGAAATTCTCTCACGAACAAGTACACCATAACGAAAATATATCGAGAGCATACATCACATAATGCATTTTTAAATACGTTAAGATGATGAAGCATATATCTCGTCTGAAAATTAATAAATATATTTTAAATGAGACTTTTGAATGTATAAATTAATGAACAAAGCATTCCGAATTACAGTTAATAATGTAGTAAGCTATGGTGTGATCCAATCTTGAATTGAGATAGCAAAAAGGTAAATTAAGGGGAAGTTCTAAAGCATACAATATACCCATACCTCAACGAAAAAACACCAAAAAAGTGACATGAATTGTGGCATGTGATTGTAGTTTTCGGCCATTGAACTTGTTTATTGTTATCCTGTGTTTGTAATACAAAAATGTACATCAAAACACCAAATACACAACAATAATCTGCAGCCACATGATATTATGGTAGGTTTACACTGCCGATCAAAGCAACTCGACCGAACTCGATCTATGAATATTCATGAATATTCATTGATCGGGACACTGATGTTGAATGCTCGGGTTCGGTCTTCTAACCAAATCGGGGCGATCTTACTAACTCTGTTGAACTCGAGCTGTGTTCCCGAATATTTTTGACATGTCAAAAATATCGTGTAGAGGTCGTCGAGAACAGGTCGGGAATCAATCGGGGTCTGATCGAGGTAGTCGTGAAGAGGTCGAAAAGGGATCGGTCTTGATCGAGTTTCAAAATTGTATCCGATCATGCGGACTTCTACCCGACTTAAACTCATTCGCTTCTCGATTTATGCCGAGTCGCTTCCAGATGTTACTCGACTAACACGATTCTTTCTTTTTTTCTATACAAGATCTTCCCGACCATCACCCGATGTTTTCCCGACCTGTATCCGACTTTAACTCGACCACTCAAGACCTTTACTCTATTTAACACGACATCATGTCATCTTTCACAATAGCAGAACATGAGGCTTTCAAGAGCTTCAGTCTCTCACTAGGGCCTTACTTCAGTTTTTTAAAGGAGCCATCCAACGGACTCAAATGACTATTGTGATCAAGTTTGGCTGGTGATCATCTTTGATATGATGAGAATCTGTCGGATACTATCTCAAGTGGGAATTATAAATTATGTTCCCCGTTGTGGGCCGTCTTGGATTTCATGGATACTATTTTGAAATTGGAACATCCAAAGACTATTTTGACCAATTTTGTTTGCAAGTGGTCCAGTGAAGATCCTTCTGGTAAAATGTTTAACTGTGTACCCTTTGGCAGTCATCTTGTATTAGCTGACGATGTGACAGGCACTTTTTTGAAAAGGGACCATCATTTGGCAATCGTAACAAGTTTGGTCTAATTGGCTTAGGAGTTTTAGAGGTAATGAGTTTTCCCAGAAGATCCAATTTAAAACTACTAGTATATTCCCAGCTGGCCGTTGTATTTGATTAGAAACGGACATTACATTTTTTCACATTGAACCAATCGAGGTCTATCATGACTCGGTGGTTTCTGGGTAGAATATTTTTGAATGCAAACTTCATGAACAACGGACACAAAATAATGGCAAAAGCTCAATCTCGCTATATCAGGATTGTAGAAAACAATATTATAATGTGCATGCTTCTAGTATAATTAAAGGATGATGTTCAGAGGGCTTAAATTCAATCGACTGTAGTTATGCTGACAGAATTTGAAATTGAAACCAAGATGTTCCCAATATACACACACCAGAAACAGATTCACTAAATACATGAATTTAAGAATAAAATATTATTTCTTCCGAGCAGGTTGGTACTCTTATCACAAGATATGATTCAAGCTAAATTACATCAGAAAAATGCTTTTATGAATATTTGTAACATTTATTAGAAAATAAAAAAATCTTTTAGATTTGCACCGGGAAGATGTACCTCACGGACAGCCGCTCGCCATTTTCACTTTCTAAAAACCGGATTTTTCTACAGAAAGCAAAAAACTACTATAAATCTAGTTACCACCGATATCATGTGATGAAATGTCTTTTGTTTCATGTATCAGATTAGTCCTTCATGTAATGACAGAAAAAAAACGCACCGTCGCATTCTGACGCATGTTGAGGATGGCCTGCTAGTATGTTAAAGCGAACATTCATTCCTCTGTAATGATTGACTTTGAAGCATTTGCTATTGTATAACCCAAACTACACACCTTCTGTGTCAGACCCTGTTTCTCTGCTACTCTAGATCTATCACAGTTATCATCTTTTCTTTGAAGCATCAGCCACATGGGCCACAAATTTTTCTGCTCTTCCACCATGCTGAACTGTTCCCAGAATTTTCACATTTTACCCCCGTATATACAAACGTACTAACAGGACGAACTCGAGCACACTCGACCATTTCTGGATCCTCTCCGACCAGGTCTAGTTAATCAAACACAAATCGGGCTATAATCTGGCTCAATCTGACAAAGTCTGGTTGGTCAAATGAGGGTGGAGCATAAGTCGTACGTGAATCGTAAAGAGATCGAGAATGGTCGAGTGTTATTCGTGTTAAATCGGGTAAAGGTCGAGTGGACGTCGTGAGCTAGCTCGATCAATGAATTTTATGACGTTGATCGGGATAAAAAAGCATGGTCGAGTTGATCGAGTTGGTCTGATCGGCGGTGTAAACCTAGCATTAAGGAAGCTCGTCTACATGACTCTTTAAAACATGTGCAACTTATTTTTCAGATGTACCTATCAAAGGTATGAAATAAACTTTTAAATGACCATAGTGTATTAAAAAATGTTGGAACATTCTTCAGGACTAGTAGGAACACACCGACAATATATGATCTTCAACGACTAGAGAAAATAAAAATTCGGCTTCATCGTCACATTTTCTTCGAAACTTAAAAAAAGGACTACTTAATCAAAACTAAAAATTAATAAAAATCGCAGTAATTTGCCATCGTTAATTTTCCTTTCCGTAGAAGTTGTTACATTATTTTTCCCTCTGTATACGGTAAATACAACATGCTAGGGCAGCCTGACATTCCGATGGCATCATGAAAAGATGACATACGAGAAAATACCCCTAAAAAGGCAATGAGGAGAAACGCCTGAAGTTAACACAGTGACTATAATTTATTGTCCGTATTACTTAATTAATTGCTTGACCAGTATAATGTAACGGTCAATCAATAGATGTGTTTACATTCGTCTAAATTTACCATTATTTATCTAAACCGCTTGTTCCTGATTTTAATTTGATTTTGGAAATTATCCATCCCATGCGCGTATTTATACTGAACGCGTAGGGACATAGCCATATGCATATATACTGATATAGTTGGACCATACGCGTACGATCCGACCGTATGCGTATACTCTATGGATAGAGCAAGACCATTTAGGTTTGCTGACCGTTTGAGTATTTAAAGATTTTTTTTCCCAAAATGCATTGGAATAATGAAATATTATTTCACACATGTACAATTAAGAAGATAACAAAAATCAGTTTTCAAGATGAAAAATACTGTGGAAGTAATCAGGAAAAGTTCCAAGTCTCCTTGCACATTCTGACATGACGGTTCTTGGTTACTTTACTGCGAGATGAATTATTCATTTTTTACCGTTACACTCTTGTTCTGACATGTTCCGTTAAATTTACAACCTTTGCTAGGAAGAGAAAAACTGGCGATTTTGATATTTTGTTAGTCCCCGAGGGTATTCACCAGTCCAGTAATCAGTACTTCTGTGCTGACCCGAAAGCCGATTCTATTTGAAACCTTGCAATATCTAAATTTTGGTAAATTTTGTTGAAAACTAAGGAGTATCTCCCTCATGCAAAGATCCGCCCTTAGCTGATTTTAGCTTTACATTAAGATCATATTGGTTATTTGTTCTCTATCAGTTTTTAAACATGTTTGAATTTATGGTCTTCCAAACGTTTAGATTTTATCTGCACTGAAGAGACATAAGTTGTCGAAATGTGCATATGCAGAAAATAAATTCACAGTAAATTCGGTATTTAGTTATTTGATTATGATGCAAATTTATAATATTTTCCCACATTTATCATCATATCTATTTATTTTCATGAATTATCAGCCGAAGGTACGTCTGCAGCAAGTTATTTGTAGTTTAGTGTTAGTTTGGTGGACATAAATGTGATGAAAAAAAAATTAAAAGCCACAAGTTCCGCAAGCGTCGGTCTGTATTCAGTAAATATATCCAAGTTTGAATTTCCCAAGTAATGTAAACAAGTAAAAATAGTATTTAAATAGAGCAAAAACTTCACTTGAGCTGAACTCACGTATAAACATATAAAAGGGGGAATTTGCATTTCTGTTTTTCAATTCAATAATAAATTATATCTAGACCGCACGCGTACTGTCCGACCGTATACGTATTTTGAAGAAAAAAAATATTCGCACGGTCCAAATACGCATATGGTCCGGAATAGATATATTTTTTGTTTACATTAGGGTTTATGCATGCATAGCAAGAGACACTTAAACTACTGACATCTTTAGGACCTTTGTGAACATGTGCGTAATGGATGAAACTTGAATAGATATTGTTATGCCATTTTTGCCGTGTACTCTGATAACAGCTGTGATTGTTTTACACACCTTTGAAAATATGTTTCCTGAATACCAATTATTATTTCCTTTTCAATGAAAGATTCAATACAGTTTTAATATACATAGACACATTTATTTTAATATTTTAACCTACCCATCGCTGAAGAAAAATATAGAAAGCATTGTAGCCATCGTCTTTCTCGCCTCCTTGTCATTGCCATCGCATCGTCCTTATGGCATTACATAAATGTCATATTCTTTGAGAATCAATATTATATCAAGATTTAACATAATTATACAAACATTATACAAAAACAAAAATTATCGAATATATTACCATAATATCGACATGACAAAATAGTATATATTAGACAAAGCTGTTTGTCTTTAACACACGAAAACGATCATTTATACTTTAACAATATAAAGGAAAGAAAATCGAATGTAATCATTTGTTCTCGTTAAGACATCTTCTTTAAACATGTTAAAGTTGCTTTATACGTTATTACTCCATATTAAGCTAGATTCACGTCTTCCCGGATTTGACTTCCTTCCTATATCGACTCACTTACATTGAGACGGGTGCTGTTAACAGAGCAGGACATCCTTATCATTGATTTTTATTTTAGATTCATGGGAGTTCACACTGTGAGTGCCTTGGTTTTGAATGTTGTGTTTTCTTATTTCTGTGCTTTGTAGCTGTCTAACATCATTGTTGTCTGTGTTCCCGTTTTTGCCATGTCTTTATACTTCGATTTTTGTAAATACAAGAGCCTTCGGCTAGAATTGCTATTCTTTACATATTTGAGTTTACGAATAGTAAAGATCATTCCATTCTTACACTTGAACAGTTCAGGGGTGGACATGTGGGTGGCTTTCTCCTTTTTCCCGCATCTCTTCTCTCTTCTCCATTCCCCTCTCTTCCTTCTCTCTCTCTTCTCCTCTCTTGTACCTCCAGGTTTGTCTTAAATAACCCTTTTTTCCTTATTCCAACCCAACCGTCCCTTTCTCCTGGTCTCCATTTAAGCTTACAGTTCCTACTTTATTTAAACTTTTCTGTGAAAACTGTTGAGATGAATTTCCAGCATTTATTGAGGCAATAACCAGTGATGACATTTAATTATAAAACATCACATAGCTATTTCCCCAAAATGTGCCTTCACCATACTTCAGTAGTATGAAAAGGCCGATTCTGCCCCACTCATGCAGAATCCTGCATGAAAATCCCCACCTCGAGGGCAAAATGCAAAAGAACGGCATTCCTATTGTGCATAGGGTAAATACAAGAATGGCATATGTATTCAGTGATAGACAAGTCGCCCCACAGGAAAGTGGGGATCAGGACACCTTAAAGAGAGGTGTGCCTACGTCCAAGATTGATATTAATAAAGATATGGCATCCGAAAGAAATACGATGGATCGGTTCCAGGATTTCTTTCTGGAGAATGTAGAAGATTTGGAAGATAACACCCCCACCCCCAAAAAGCAGCATCAGTGCTGCAATGCCCCCAACCTGATGCAGATGAATGAGCACACCCAGCAGTGTCAAAATTGTGGGGCGGAGCAAGTCCAGCAAATTAAGCAATCAGGGGAGCAGAAGACCACCTGCGGCTACCCACTCAAGAGGAAGAAGGGGCAGTTCTGCAAAAGCAGGCCCGGGAAGGATGATCTCTGCTGGAGGCATAATAAGCAACCACGCGAGACGGAAGAAGAGGAGACCATCCCCGTCGAGGGTAAGATGGTGGTCAAAGAGACCATGAAGATCCTCCGACAAATAGCTAAGGATGAGGGTCTGAGGGGGGTCAGCAGGAAAAGTAAGGAGGCCTTGGTGAAGCTCATCGAGGAGAAAACTGCCGGTAAATTTACCCGTAAGGAAATCTGCAGCAAGAAGCAGCTGAAAGCACTCACCAAGAATCGCGGCCTCACCAAGTACTCCCGACTCAAGAGAGATGATCTGATTCAGCTGGTCGAAGAAGACATCAGAAATGCCCCAGTCGAGGATGAGATCAAGGTCACCGATAGGCGGCAAGCGCTGAATGGCGTATTTGGCAAGGTCGTCATCGAACCCGCGAAGCCGCACGACGTAGCTACATTTCTCAAACTAAGTCAAAGCACGATCTCCACCACCATCTCAGATGCTCTCACCCAGAAGGGATTAAAGGTCCACTTAGTGCTTCTAGCAGAGATGATGAAGACCAACCCCGCGACGGGAGAAAATACCTACATCAACCCTTACTTCCGATCAGCCCTGACTACCCTCACCCAATCATCCGACCTCGAATTGGAAATTGCCTTCATGATGGAGAAGGTCAAGGAAAATATGGCTACATGCGAGAAGGGAGCGGATTGACGTTCGGGCAGGTCGAGAAGCTAGAAATCTACCTCAACCAGTTCGAGCCACTCAAGGGGCTCCTTAATACCACTCCCACAGAAGCTGAATCAGAAGAAAGCTATCATCAATGTGAGGAATGAGGACGATCGCTGCTTCCAGTGGGCAGTCCTATCAGCGCTTCACAATACTGAGGTAGATTGTAAGCATACCAACCGAGTGACGCAGTACAAACCATGGGAGAAAGAGCTCAACTTCGACGGCATCGACTTTCCAGTCTCACTCAAGGCGATCGATAAGTTCGAGAGGCAGAATCCCACCATCAACGTCAACGTCTATGGCTTCGATGGCCTAAAGAAGGGTGCTCGCGGGCCGTGGGCTGCTGGATGCCGTCCAGCTCCTTGAGCATGGTCTTATCGCAGATTGAATTGCGGGTGGCCGTATCCTGATGCTGAGCATAGCAGAGATCGTGGTGAAGGAGGCCTTTTCCACGCGATTGATGGGTATGGGCCATGGTTTGGGGGCGCCGTCTGCCTTCAGACGCTTATGAAGCTTGGTGCGGTGGCCGGTGAAATAATGCCCTGGTAAGTGCATTTCCACGGGCATGCGATTGAGCATCTTATTCCAGAGCCCGACGCCCGACGCATTGATAAATTGGAACTTCTGGGAGCCGCAGACGGCGCAGGTTCCGACCTTCCGCAGTCTCCCATTGCTTGCCACCACCTCGCTCAAGCCTTGCGTCGCCGTCTTGCTTTTGAATTTCAAGTAGTACATTGCCATTTTATATAGATAAATGGACGTTGAAGACCTTACGTACGATGAGCCTACCGCCAGTAGGCATAATCACTTTCACCTCCCGCAGCGATCCATCCAGGTCTGATCATCGGAAAATCGGACTGCAGCAAGACGACGCTGCTGAATAAACTCCTCCTGCGCGACGGATGGCTCGACTACGATCGACTTTATGTCTTCGGGTAATCGCTCCACCAGCCCATTTACCAGCTGCTGCGGCGGGCGCTTGGGAAAGGATTTTCGAAAGACGATATCCGCGAGCTTCTTTCCATAAAGGATCGCTATCAGCACTCCTTGATCGACGTGGTGGACGTGATAAGCCACCGACCAAACCAAGTGGTATCGAGCCCTTCTTGTTCGAGCAGGTGACCGACGTGTCCGACCCCGCGACCTCGACCCCTCTCGCAAGAATCTAATGGTCTTCGACGACTTGATGCTCAGCAAGCAGAGCAAGTGCGAAGATTACTACGTGCGCGGGAGCCATAATAACGTATATTGCTTCTACCTCTGCCAAAATTACTTCAAGCTCCCTCGGCAATCGATCCGGGAGAATGCCAACTTCATCTTACTCTTCGAGTAGGATGCCAAGAATCGCGATCATATCCGCCGGGACCATTGCAGCGATCTCACCCCAGCTCAGTTCGATACCCTATGCAATCGCTCGTGGGCCAAGCCTCACGGATTCATGGCCATCGATCTCACGAGCCCCAAGACGAATGGAAAGTATCCATGCAATCTGGATGAGTTCTATCGAGTATAAGATAAAGAATGATGCAGGAATTTTTCCTGGAAAATCAAAGTGACTTGGATCGGGAGAATGCCCCCAAGCCCTCACGACCACTTCCTAGATGCAAGCACCGGTGGGAGCGTGTGCTTATTAACGATGAGATCCCAGGATATAGATGCGGAGAATGCGGTGCCGAAAGGTATGCTCACCACATCGATGACCAGGATTTCGAGGGAAGGTCCAACAAATCCCGCTCCCGCCGACGGCCGTTGCTCGGACCCCAGTGCTGCATCAAGACGGTTCGCGGCCATCAACATGATCAATGCAAGTACCCATCCATATCGCCAAGCGATAATGTAAGAGGCATTCGAGGCTATTTCCTACGGCATGCTGCCGATGTGGAGCTCCGAACGCTCGCGGTAAGGCTTTGGACCATATCCACCAAGAGATTATTGCCATGCCCAAATTCACCTCCCTCTGGTTGGTCGCAAAAGTCTAGATGGCAAGGGAGTACGATCATAAAATCACGCAAAGGATGGAAGTCTTGTGCTCCCCAAAATGCATTGACGCTAAGGGGGCGTTCATCCCATCGCCCCATAGCGTTCGTCCCAACGCCCCATAGCTTTCGATCCATTGACTAGGGGCGTTCGATCCATCGCCTAGGGGCGTTCGTTCCATCGCCTAGGGGCGTTCGTTCCATCGCCTAGGGGCGTTCCTTCCATCGCCCCATAGCGTTCGATCCATCGCCTAGGGGCGTTCGTGATGCTTTAAATAAATTGACGTTCATCAAGATTACCGATCCTAAGCAGCGTGAGGCGCTTGCTAGGGACCTGCAGGAGACCAAGCGCAGTAATCAGGCTAATGATATGCAGCATCGCTTGGATAAGATCGGACTCAGTCGCGACCTATCCAAGATCTTCAAGCCCGTCGTCGAGACGCAAAAGGAGACCGCTTCCCAGATCACCAAAAGATCGATGATCTCATCCTACCCGCCCCGCCCGTGCCTGCCCTTCCTCCTGCCGCCGCCGCAGCCGAAGGCGACGACGACGACCCACTACCCATCGGGCAGGCATTGGCTACCAATCTCGATCCGAGAACCACCAATTATCTACAGCTGAGTATGAATCCCAAATCAGATCATACGTTTGGATTGCGAGTGGAAGACGGTGCCATTATGATCGGGGGTCTCCCCGTCACTTTCGACGGTGACGATATCATCATCGACGACGAGCGCTATAGGGGTACCCCGGCTTATGGGAGCATGAAGCATCCCGAACAACCTGAATACCTATGGTGATATCCTACGAGCATCGAATGCCATGTACCAAGGCAATTCTGCAGTATCGCAGACCCCCAAGGCTAGCAAAAGCCAGAAGTGGAAGGAGATCGTCTCTATAAGCAAGATAAGTATGGGAGTGGGGTCCGGACCGTCTTTCTTCCCAAATGCTTCGACCAGTTGCTGGATCGCCTCGATCTTTGCGCCGCCGCCTACAAGGCTGGGAATAATGGGGTGCGAAACGAAATCGTGGCCATCTTCGATGCCATGAGGATACCAAGCATATCAGCAGGGAGGAGTACGAGACGCTGCATCGAAAGCTCCTCTAAATAAATTTACGATGCCTTTAGTAGTGAATCACGGATATCGCCGGAGATATGTAGTCGATGGGCGAGGATTATTCGATGCCATCGCCAGTCTGGTCGCGAAGACGTTGGGAAGCAAGGCCGTGAGCGCCGCTTCCAATGCAGCCATCAAGGGATTGGAGAAAGGAGCGACGAAGGTCGTAGACCACGTCGTTCATCGAGTGACCCGCAAGAAGCCCAAGAAGCCCAGAGCACCACCTGCCACAAGACCAAGAGGTCCCTCAGCAGCAGCTCCACCTCAATAATCTCATCTCGGGTGGTGGCATCGCAACCATCCACGACTTCGTCCAGCGCTATAAATAAATATATGATGGCTGATATGCTTACTATCACCGAAGGACTGACTTTCGACGAAAGCGGCCAGGAGTACGAATTTTTCGAATACCATCCCATCACCGGGACGCAGCTGAATAGATCCGGCACCGAGATACGCCTAAGCATCGAGTCGCAGGATCTTCCTCCATCCCTCCCAGAGCTACCTCTTGCCGGAAGAAAGGCTCCAGATGAATGATGGGTCGGCCTATGCCGATGCCAACCTCATCTCCCTCATCAATAATGCGATGATGTACCTCTTCAAATCCATCAGTTACAAGCTTTCCGGGCAGACGATCGAGCATTTGAACGGTCCGGGGGTCGCCACCATCATGATGGGCCTACTCACGTATCCAGACGATTTCTCCAAGTCCCA